>CAXKVY010001608.1:0-225062 GCA_964058915.1 Tetropium fuscum
TGAAGTAGCCAACAGGCACGGCCACACCTGTTTAATGATAGCCTGCTATAAGGGACACATTAGAATTGCAAAGTACTTGCTTGGTTTACGAGCTAGTGTTAATAGGAAAAGTGTGAAAGGAAACACGGCGTTGCATGACTGCGCTGAATCGGGGAGCTTAGAGATTTTAAAATTGCTGATAGAACATGGTGCCACGATGGATGTTGACTCCTATGGTAAGAATAGTCTATATATACATAGTTTTACCTAAAACTTTTTTATGTATAATAGATGTCATGTTTGCATTTTGTCTGTCTTAGGAATGACCCCATTGTTAGCAGCGGCCGTGACAGGACATAATCATATAGTAGAATATTTAATAAAACTTCCACATCTTGTATCAAGGCGGGAAAGGATTGACGCTTTAGAATTATTGGGTGCAACTTGTGTCGATAAGAAACGTGATATGATAGGTGCTTTAGAATTATGGAAGCGTGCTATGCACGACAGGTATGTGTAGCCTACTCTATAACCACTTAGCCTTTTTATAGATCTTAAACTGTGACTGTTTGACCTTTTAATCTATCAAAAAATCACATGTAAGATTGTTCAGCTAGTGATTTTTTTACATTGTTTATAATCGCCGGGCTGAGTTCGAGAAAGTCACTGTAGGGAGATTTTAACCAATCAACCATTCAAAAACAGTACGAAACTATTAACTGTAATGGGTTGAAGCGTTCCAGGAAAATACTTCAACCCCGGAAAGCAGAAAACTGTCCAGTATGTCTCTCAAGCGACTCTCAAATTGTCCCGATCAGACACAAATTCAAAACTAACTGACTCACGCAATATACATTGTTATTGTCAAAGTCTGGTTGCGCACGAAATATCTCATCGTATTCTTGATATTAGATATGGCTTTTTTTTATTTGCCTGTGAAAAGGGGATTAATAGTTTTTCAAAAGCAAAATTTATAAATGGTGAATATATACATTTAGAAGAAATGCCATAGCTGAATGAGAGATACCTTCGGAGTTGAGTACAGAATGATCCTACTTCACAAGTGATGAATTAGTCTACCTCATATTATTCTATTATTAATATTCTACCTCAAATGATTTCGATATAATTGAAATTCCTTGGTTGAATATTAAGGAACCATGATTGTATCAAAATGTCTTGACATCTTGGACAAATCCATATCAGTTAAGACGAATTTGCTACAAAGTGACATAGTTAAGAGCCGTTGCCCCTCCCCTCCTTATGATAATAGACACTGTAACGAAAGGGTGACGTATTATCTTATTAATCCTTGTAAGCACTGTTACATTGTTCCCCCGAACACTGTTACATTGTATTAAATGTTTGTTTTGCTACAATGCAAATCACAACATAAAGGATAAAGTGTGAATGCCACAAGGTAAGCCAAAGTGTGGTTTCACCCAAAGGCTTAAAAATGATTCCTAAGAAGAAAGTAAAGGTAAAATAAAAATTGGTTTTTGTAAAAAAATTAATATCATAATTTGACAACCATATAAAAGTATTCATGCTTTTTGGCTGTCTTCGTGGTTCAACAGCTTAACCTCCAAAGTAATTGTTAAGTGTCATTTTTTTATGCGATTTGATGCTCAACTATTCTAAAAAAGCTTACTAAAATGGGGGTAAAAATATGCAATAACTTTTGCTAAGACTGTACTGTTTGTAACATCGAAATAAGAGACTTAAAAAAAAGAAAGGATACTGCAATTGCCGCAATGGGAGATCAGGGCAGGATAACTTTTCTTACAGCAAGCTAAAATCGTCACTATAAAGGCGCTTTCATTCAACAAGTTGTTATATTTGAGATATAAAGAATAATAACTAATCAATTTTAACACAAAACCGATCAAAATAATACACTAAATTAAAGAATAACTATTACTTCTATTTCAAGAATTATTGTTGACCCCACTTTACCACAAAACGTTCGATGGTATTAGGCAATTTAGGCATCCAATGAATGCCAATGCTGCAGATGTGACACGGCATAGGAACGTATAAAATGGATCCCTAATATTTGAATGGTAAACATTCTTATTCTGCATCACATTCACCATCCAATTGTTTTATGATATGGCGAAAGTTATATAGTGTGATCAATATTTTGTTATACTACATGATAATGTCATAATGTGGTGGGCGATACATCGCCCATCACCCATGATTTTATATACATATAAAATCATTTGTTTTTCCTTAAATTCCTCGAAATCGGTTTTACTTGACAACGCTGTTAAAAAAGTGGTAGCAGGTGTGAAGAGATCGATATAAGGAGGGCTTTTGCTCGGGTTTTTATGTCTCATTTCGATGTTACAAACTATATTTATTGTATAGCAAAAATCTCATAAGATGATTTTGATTGATCGGATTTTTTCTAAATTCATCCTGATTGTCAAAATTATCTGCTTTATTTACTGTTTATATGTTAGTTTTTCCCATAAGCGTATCTATCCTATTAATTGAATTTACCAATGTTTTTGCAGGTACTTTGGCGATGGCCTGGCAATACCCAAGCAGAGGACGCACAAAGTAGCAGCATACGATTACGTGCTGGAAATTACAGATCCGGATAATCTGGATGACCTCATGGCGGACCCCGATGAAATGAGGATGCAAGCGCTCGTAATGAGGGAGAGAATTCTAGGGCCCGCTCACCCGGATACCAGCTATTACATTCGCTATCGTGGCGCAGTGTACGCAGACGCCGGCAAATTCTCCCGCTGCATCGAATTGTGGAACTATGCGCTAGACATGCAGCAGTCCATGTTGGAGAGACTAAACCCTATGACGCAGAGCAGTCTGTTCAGCTTCACGGAGCTGTTCTCGTTTATGATGGGCGAGGAAGGCAAGCATACCACGAGAGGTCGGCTGGTGCCTCCAGTGGATGTGGCGGAAATCCTGAGGGTGTTTAACAAAGCCGTGAAGGAAGTGGAACTTGGCAGCCTCATGCTGGATAGGATGCCCAACATGGAACGTGATATGACCTACTTGACGCGAGTGATGGTAATAACCCTGCACTTGGCCTGCCTCCTGACCCGCCTCTTGGACCATCACACCAGCACGGAGGACATAACAAAGGATATTCACAGGGCCATCTACAATCTAGTGAGGCTGAAAATCAAAGCTCGCGCAGGCAGAACTGCTTTACACCTAGCCTGTTGCAGAGACGTAGCGTTACTGGGAAGGTACCCGGCGTGTCAGTTCCCCTCGCCCCACTTGGCAGAGGTGCTCTTGAAAGTGGGCGCCGATCCCAATCTAAAGGACGATGATGGCAACACACCGCTTCACCTGGCGGCTATGGCCAAGCCGTGTCCGGCCAGCATAGCGCAGATTCTGCTGAGCCATGGAGCCCACATTGACTCCGTGAACACAAGCGGCGATACCTTTGCGAGTTTACTGAAAGGACAACAAGTGCACGAGTTAGTGAACACTGCGAAATATACAAGACTGAGTTGTGCCGCGGCCAGGGTCATACAACAGTTCAAAATACCATACAGGGGGATCGTGCCGGCCGCTCTGGAGTCCTTCATTGCTTGCCACTGATTTATGTGATTATGTTATATTTCTTTGAACGTACAGATGTTTGTCCAGATCTACAATGCTTTGAGGTTTCTTTACTCCACGCAGATTGAATATATCATCCTGCATTCTACTGTGCCAATGGGTTTCGCAGCACACTTAGAATAAGAACAAATATCTGAGGAACCATGCTAAATTGTTTCCGAATAATTTACAGGAATATAGATGTAGATATTTTTTTTCAAAATCGTGTTAAGAGTATTGTCATAGCAACCCATTTCTATACCCTCCCAGATGTTTCTTCTTCTTCTAGACGGCCGCTCTGCTCTTTTGGTGTTTTTCTGCAAACATTTTGTAATGCTCCTACCTGTTTTTAAAAAATTAACCATCTTGCCAGCAAGACGGCCATTACAATTTTTTCTTAAAGCAGCATCGGAGGCTAATATAATGTAAGCGTTATTTTTGGTATTGAAGCATTTGAAACGAAATGAATATGTGATATAAATTTAATATTTTAAAAGGAAAACCGGGTACTGGCAAATATTTTTACTTTGTCGCTATCTGTTAACAATATTCTTGTATTTAAATTGGAAAATACGTACAAAAAAACTGAGTGTTTACAAGCGCGTTAGGCCATAATTTGGAAAATTATTATAGGAGGTCCAATATATCGTAGTGTAATGTTGTCATCGTGATATGTTCTGTTGGCGGTCTGGAGAGGGGAAGTCTGTGGGAAGCCCCTTCTGTTACTGTGGAAGAGACCGACATAATTGGACCCTGTAGCGTCTCTAGTTAATTGTATAGATTCACACACATATTTGGAGATAGATAATTGTAGGTAAATAAATGTTTGTATGTTTATGGGCAAGACTGTCACTCGCTCCTAATCTTTGTATTTCTCTGGGAACCAATGACTGTCTTGTTCCTAGTATTTAAATTAAATTGTGTGATTTATGAGTGCTGAATATTTACAACTATATTAGCTATATGAATTTTGTTATATATTAAATAAAAATCTAATAAAAAAATCATTGCCAATGTTTCATTGTAAAGTCCCACCCATAATATGCAACAAAACAGTTTTACTAAAAAAAACACATCCATCTAAAACACATATCAATACTTTTTTTTATAATAAAAATATTTTGTTTACCTGTAGGGACGGCACTAACCATTTTGCCATCACTCTACCGTTGTAATAAATTATACCATCCACATAATATACTATAAACAGAGGCGTAGTTATCGGAGGGCTAGACGGGGCCCCTGAGCTCAGTGGGCCTTTGCTCCCTGACGATCAAACCTCATATTCAAATAGCGAAAAATTCTCCCACCTTCGGAATGTAAATAAAATAGGTTGCAAGTTGCAACACAACTAAGAATCATTCAATACAAAGAATCTTTCATACTAAATATAAATCAATATCGAAATCTAATTTATTTATCTACTGAACAAATATACTCTAGGCATGTTAATACAATGTAATCTTGCTTCACGTTTCTGGTCTACTCTGTACAAATCTCCACTAACTGCTAGCTATTCACAGCAGGAACCTGACGCGCTGGGCCCTCGCTCCCCATGGGTGGTCTGCAAGGAACGGGAAGGCGGCACGCAATACAAATACGCAATGTCTGTGCGAAAACTGTTTATTTATTCTGTAAACATTGGTAGCATTATATTACATTTCTCTATTCCCTGTAATGTACCAATCTCTAACCATTACCAATATCAATAATTCATGTTACATCCCTTGGAGTTTAAAGAATGTATACTAATAAAAACTTAATTATACATAATATGCCCTACCTTTCTCTTTATCATTACCATCCAGATTTGTACGTTCCATTTTCACAATAATTAACGAAGCACAGACACAGATATAACATAACCTCTATTTGTTTTCATCAAAACTGACAGTGGTGAATCACCAGGAACTTGTCGACTACATGACTACATGTCGTTCAATCGATCACAGGTTGCTGCGAGGTCATACAAGGCTGCCGGCTCTTTCGATTTCACACTCGGAATATAATATTTTTACAAAATTATGTATTGAATAAAATTTTCGGGACCAGTGCCGAAATTATTAACCGGGACATGTTTTTGGCCGGGATCCCGGGATTGACACCCCTAATAGGTGGGCATATAAAATAAAAGGTGTGGTGTGTAAATCTATTTATTCACTTCTATTTTGTGAAGAAAAAACACAAAATCACAGTACATCATTAAATTAATGTATGTTTAACCTAAAACACATTAATTGTCATTAAATTAAAAGACTTGTACCCAACATTTAGGTCTTACACATTTAATTATATAAAAACATAATAAAATTAATCGTCCTACTCCCAATCTTCTCGCAGCTCTAAAAATACAAAAGCGCCCCAATCATACGACCATCTATCCGGGCTCTATCCAGGTTTTCTAAAAAACTCATTAAGGAAAACAGTCGAACATGTTAGCGGCAGAACATTAAATCAACGAAAATCCAGCAGAACATTTACATAATATCCAAAACAAAGCGATTTGACTGAAAATAAAGATCACGAAACACATTAATTTAACTTTACAACTAACCCATATCGGCCCAAAACACAGCACCTTCAGAAATCTATTTTTAAAACAAAAGCAATACCTACAGTCGAATCGCTTTACACAATTCCAAGTTGCTTATGGTTTGAACAGCCAGTACTTACGACCATGGCAATATAACTAACGCCGCCAGCGTACAAGTGTGGTACCATAATCTAACTATTATTGACCTGAGATCTGCTAAATCCTAAACAAACAAAATTGCTAGGTGGCTACTGTTTAGTCTCTTACTTTATCGATGCTATATATAAGAATTTCCTTTCGCCACACTACCCAGTAAATCTTGGAACAATATCTTTTCCCCTACCGAAAAAAAAACCTCCAAATGATGCTCCACTACAACTTGGAACAGCAACATAAAGATATCAACAAAATGCTATTTCAAAAGTAAGGATACTGATAGCTCTCTCAGCCTGCCAATCGGAACTGTAAGTAATCAGAATGGAGCCTGGGCCTTTCTCCTCAAACGACGTAATATCACCGTATTCCGTGAATTTCTCATGCAGCATTTTGTAGCTGGCAGCAGCAGGTAACTAAAAAATACCTCATAATACACCCGAGTATCCACATTACAGGCATGGCAGTGATGGAATTGTGTAAAATGCTCGTTAATTGGGCAACAAATAAAACTGTCTTTCAACTTGCACGATGACAACTTTGCAGTTCCTGGGGTTTCCCCTCTTTGGTCACATTTTCATGACAATGCGTCGGTGAAGCATCGATAGAGGTGAAATCGCCCCAATAAGAAAATAAATACATCACCTTCTTAAAGAAAACTCATGTTAGATGTTAAATTAGTTTATTACACACACATACGGACAAAATTACATCAAGAATTTCTTATATATAGGTACTCTAAAAAATCAAGTCGACCTTTTAAAAAATGAGCTGGAAATACCCAGTCGGTAATATTTTCCTCCCGCTTTCCTAGTACAAAAACAAATACAACCCACAAATTGAGAAATAGGTACATATTGGTGACTGGAATATTTGTGATAGTCGTCATGGAATTAACAGCATTATGTTTAATAATTGCATAATAATAAGATATTTGAAACAGGAGATGAGATAGTTTTTGTAGCAACTCAAATGCAGACGAAGTATTTAGAACAATTTGATCAATAGTTTCCTTAGTCAATATTTCCGGTTAAAATGAAAAGAGAACGAAGTAGTGAAATTTTAGTGAAAGTATTTACTACATTCCAATTCTTTCTGCTCTACATCTACTCTTGGATAACAGAGTAAACTTAAAAAAGATTTAACAAAAAAATGTAAGCAGAAACAACAGTCAGAACAATTTATAGAGGGTTAAACACTGTTTCAATGAATTCCTAATGCCTCACAACCACTTCCAAAAAGCAGAGAGACTGCACTTGAATAGTATTACAAAAGAAAGAAAACATAAAATTACTCAATTCCATCACTTCCAAGGACTATACCTTTCACTTACATTGCTAACTAAAACCTTTCGTGAAAAATTCTTGTCGGAGCCCCCCCGATCGCCAGGAGGTCTCATCATCTGATTGTTATTGGCCGAAAAGTTCATGCGATCGTTTCCATAGCCGCCACCCCCGCCACCGCTTCCTCCGCCAAATCCGCCAGACGCATTGTTAGACGGTGACTGAAACGCTCTGTTATTCATGAGACCGCCACCTGAGTTGTAGCCCTGATTTGAAGACTGGGACCCGTAATTTCCGGCCTGATTATTGTAGGAATTATCGCCACCGCCGCCGCCGCCGCCTCGTCCATAAGACTGCAGATTTGTGCTGTTACCAGACGACATATTTGAGTTGGAGTTTTGCGCCGCGAGGGCCGCAAGTTGTTGCTGAGTCGCTTGATTTGAAACTAGGGGGTTCTGCGCTGAGGCGACCAGTGATGACAAATCAGTACCCCCCAATCCGTTTCCCAAGAGATTAGAAGCTAGCCCACTTAAATTTGCAGCCTGTAGAACTTGCTGGTTAGTCAGATTACCCAGAGCGCCGACACTCCCTAGACCCGATAATGCATTGGCCAGTTGCAGGGAGTTATTTGGGACGGCACCCAAAAGTCCAGCCCCGGCCCCCTGTGGGCCGCTTCCCAATGAAGGCAGGTTAAGAGCGACGTTTCTCAAAGGTTCTCCGTTAGGACCCAGGCCCATGCCGACAGTTTTAAGACCCTCCGGCAGCTTGTATGTCTCGTTAGCGCGGTCCAATCTAACAGTCATGGGACGATCATACAACACTTGATTATGAAACATGGAAATCGCCTGAACGGCTTCTACTGGGTGATCAAATTCTATAACAGCAAAACCCCTGCTGCGGCCATCTTTATCTTGAGGTATATCAACCCTAACGACTTTACCGGCCAACCTAAATACTTCCTTCAACTTTTTCTTGTCAATATTATATTCCAACTGCAAAACAACAACACGTTAGATACAAACAGATCAACAGATTGCATAAATCAACTTTAAAACTAGAAGCTCTTCCAGAAAATGTTATCAAAATTGCTCCATACATCCACAAAGTGTACGACATAAATACATACAAGGGTAGTTCATTATTTAGTCCCTAATTCAAGGCACACTAATGACATTTTTCCATTGAAAATATTTAAAATAATCCATTGAAAGCGGCATTTATATGGCATAAGATTCCTGTACGGCAGTTAAGGTAAAATACATTATAATCCATGGAATATGACAGTCTTAATTTCAGTAAACATATGATAGTATGATTAAAAACTCCACTCGGGATGCTTTATTAATATAACTAGACAGTGCAGAAACCCATTATTCCGCAAGTAAATATAAAAATATCTGCCTCATCAACTAACCACAGACAATAATAAATTTTCCAACGGCGGCAAGATATTCATTCCGCATTAGGAACACAAACATGAACTTCCCTTAAACATTTTCCATGATGAGATAATGTCGGACAATATCATTGCTGGACATTGCTACGTAAATATTATTAAAAAAGATGAGAGCAACATAATGTGGGACATATCCTACTATTAAACAACAGAGAGAAGCCATAATACAAATTCGGCAAGACATCGTTTATTTCCTGTTAGTTCTATTAGTAACGAAACTCATCAACAACTCATAGTTTCAAAGGGCTACCATTAACCCTTAACTGATTTACCAGCACTGACAGACAGTAAGCAACCCCCTATTCTGTCCATTTCAACCATCGGTCGCATGTTAATTTCAAGCAACCATCTTTTGAAAATGTCCATCTCCATTTCTTTACAATCACAGCAATGGCATCGTAAGTATTTATGTGGCTTTAATGATAAAAGAAATAATACTAGAGTAACTTTTGTTAATTGTTATTTCTATATAGATAACTACATAAAAATTATGCCATAAATAGAATTTGAAAAAGAAAAAATATGACCCATCTTACACGGTACAATGGTCATAGGATAAAATGGGACTGTACTAAAATCGTTTGCCATTTTGACTATTGTTCATTGCCATTTAAGTTATAGTGTCATGTCTCTTCAGAATTTGTTAATAATTATTTGTTGTTAAATACGAAGAATATATTTTTGTTGATTTGAATGCATATTTTCCATGCCTATATAGACCAGGGCTGAAGCCTTTGAACATGGTAAAAAGTGAAAAAAAAATAATTGGTAAAAGTAACCCATTGGAAAAGGAAGAGAATATAACAAAAATGAAAGGAAAATAATTTACAAAACTTGCCTTTTTATGTCCCAAACATACTGTAATTTTTTTTATTTTGAAATATTTATTTTTTCACCTTATTTTGACTTAATATGGAAAATTCTCACGTCGAAATATCTGCTTTTTTAAAAAAGTCGGTGGTCTTTTTGTTCGTTGTATCTCTACTTTCTGATGGTGTAAAAAAGTATACATTACTATGGTATATGTTCTCAGAAAATGCATAGAAACGAAAAAAACTCGAATTCGAAAATTTTTTTTTATCGTTATATACAATTTTGAGCTATTTATTAAAATTTACACTTTAATTACTCGAAAATGTAAGATTCCATGGTACATTGATAAACAAAAGAATTGCAAATCTAAATATACTACTATAACTTATTAAAGTTAATATATATAATATAATATAAAATAAGTTAATGAAGTTAATATGTATTTTCATCTACATCTACAATATTTTGAGAAAGTTGTAGAATCTTCTTTAAATTATATGCGTAGATGCCTATTTATTGCTATTTTAAGATAACTTATATACTTATACCTTTCTGCATTTGTTTTTCTGGTTGCGATACAACATCTGGATTTGCGGAAAAGGAAAAAAAGTATCATGAATTCATTATTAGACTTTAAAATATTTGTCAAATTTGGCCAATATTTTTTATAAAAAAAGATGCAAACAAAGAAGATATCGAAAAAAAATGGATTACAAATAATCATATCTATTTATAAATGGAAAAATGATAATATAACACTGAATCAATTTAGATTTCGAAAATATCAATTGGCAAAAATTAAATCATCTTTCATATTGGCAAATCTCCCACCCACAGAAGGCGCAGCAGAACAACATTATTACAGGGCATATTATCAGCTTCAAACTTGGCTGGGCAATGAACTGACAGCAACAAATTGGGGCTGGAAGCAACATCAACGTGGTATTATGCCCAAATTTACAGCAAAGGAATTAATTCCGGAAATATTGCTCAAACTATTTGCTGCAGCTGTGAAAGTGGATGTAACAGTTTAAAATGTGGCTGCCAAAAACATAGTTTAAAATGCACAAATTTATGCTCAAATTGTCATGGTTCTGAAAAATGCTCCAATTTGGAAGAAAAAACCTACGAGGATCTGAATCATTAACATGAAATCAGATGAAATTGTGGATGAAGAACCAATGCAGACTGTAAATAATATTGGAGACAAAGACGGTGATGGTCTTGAAGATTTCGAGAATCTACTAGAATCGGGAATGTCTGTCGAATCTAACGATGAAGAAATGCCATCAAAGAGACAAAGACTAATGGATAAGTGATTAGAATTCAAGATAAGGTATTTATAAATAACAAGATTAATGCATTTAAAAATATTATAATGAATAACGTAATCAGTATAAAGTATCTAAATTCAATAGTACGATTTACATGTATATTTATATATTAGAATTTAATAAAACAACTTTTTTTACTAAAAAAATTGCAGCAGTCACATTTTTTAGATGAAATCTCCTTCAAATCCTATCTTTAATAGGTATTTAGAACAACTAGTTTCGCATGTTTCGCATCTTTATGTTTTATGGATTTGTACTTTTTTTGTTTTTCAATGTAACATAGAATCTTAAGTTTTTCGAGTAATTAAAGTGTAAATTTTAATTACACTTACTTTTAATTACTTTTATAATTAATTTTAATTAGTGATTAAAAAAAATCGGATTTGTTTTTTCGTCTGCATTTTCTGAGAACATTTATCTTAGTAATGTATATTTTTTTACACCATCAGAAAGCAGAGATTTCAACGAACATGAAGCACCCTGACTCTTTTAAAAAAGCAGATACTTTGACGCGAGAATTTTCGATTGAAAATTAGGGTGCTTCTTCGATATTAAGTCAAAATAAGGTGAAAAAATAAATATTTTAAATCAAAAAAATTACAGTGTGTTTGGGACATAAAAAGGCGATTCCACCAAATTTCTTTAAAAAAAAAATTTCTTTGTAAAAGAAAAATAAAAAACCAAAAACGGGTTATTTGAATTTTTCACATAAATTTTGAGATTATGTAAAAAAATTGTAAATACAAAAGTTGTAGATCTTTTTATTACCTACAACTTTGCCATTTAACCTTTTTCGATAGCACTTGTAGTTTCGCCGGAAATCGAGATAAACCGTTTTTTACCCTTAAAAACTCACCCCCTCCACTCCCCGACCTCTGATTGCCCGTAAATTATTTTTCCTTTCATTTTTGTTATATTCTCTTCCTTTTCCAATGAGTTTCATCCAACTATTATTTTTTTTGGTTTCAAAAATTATCGACCCCTGTCTACTACTTTCATGAATTTATTTATTAAACGCTTACTACCTGTCAGGTTAATATAGAAAATGATGAAACCTGAAAAATACATCGACCTTAGTATTACCAGTGAAGAAAATTTCTCATCTGGTTTAACGAATTTTTAAGATGGTTATTTTAAATTGTTGCTGGTTTATAGAAAAATTAGTGCCCGGTATAAATAGACCATGTAAACTTAAAGGCTTAAGGGTTAAAAGATGCAAAACATTTCTAAAAAGAAACATCCTATTAGTTAATTTACATATCGGGCACCCAACCACTTAATTCACCTTCTTCATCGGGACAAATTCACTAGGCTTATAAATATAGTGTTCCAAAATATCTCATAGAGCTAAATCAACTTCACAGCTTACGTTTCTATTAGGGCCACTATAGAATGTAAAACGCAAAATATCCATTTAATAAACACATCATCGCATAATATGTCAACCAAAGATGCACAACCCCAAATACCATAGTGAGTATCACAAATAATATTCTGCTATATAACAAATTGTGCAAACCAAAATATCCCATATTAGCAATGTCTATATCAGAGAATTTAAAATATTCCAGTAAAAATTTTAATGTAAATCCAATAAATATAGGTAATAGCCATCACCGAGATTTATTAGTTATTTGTTTCCAAGTGCAAGATAGCAAACTGTAGGTCCCATAATCACAACGGCGTTAGTTTTAACTGTAACTTTACCAGTGCCGCCACTGCCACCAATGAAGATCAGACTAATGTACCCAAACAAATTTCTTAATAGTCACTACCTGGTCAAAACCTTTACTACAGTAGGTACAAAGTAGAGCAATTATACTTTGGGTAATCAAATCTTAAACGTAAAACATAGAAAATAATTGATGGTCGATACCAAACACACCCTACATCTATATATTAGAATGATCAATAAACAAACACAGTGCCTCCTGTACTGTAGAAATAATGCAGCAAGAATATCAGACATTTGAAAGTAGGTACTCATAAAAATTGTATATCCTCCATATACAATATATTATGCATTCTCTTTAGCCCCTGGCTCTGTCCTAAATAATAATATTTTGAGAGTACAGTGCCTACCCCACTAATTTCAACTGCACGAGATATACATTCTAGGACAGTCCCACAAAAGTATGCACCTACATACAACAAAACAATGATAAAAATAATAAGTACTTACATTAGCAACAAAGACTTTACTACAAAGAGGGGCATCAATACTTAAGGACTCAAGAAAATGAGGACTCAGACCATATGTATTGCCCCATTTGCCGTCATCTTGCCGTAGAGATAATGTCATATTATTACCTCCCATAGAATCACGGTGATGATCATCTCGATACCTATCATGGTCCCTGGACCTCTTGCCACCACCGATGAGACCCCCGTGCTTATCTCTGATATTGCCGATATCTTCCTTAATGACCAGCTTACGGCCCTTAACCTCATACCTCTGCATAAGCTCCATGCATTTCTTTACGGAGATAGAATCAGAAAATTCGACGATACCACTACCCTTCGGCTTATCATTATCATCAACAAACAATTCGACAAACTGTACGTCCCCCACTAGATCTCTGAACAAATCTTTCATATCCTGCCAACGATACTCATAAGGAATGTTTGATACATACACTCGATTACTAGACGATTTCATGCTGCCACGTTCTCGGCCCCGGTCTTGGCTGCGGTCTCTGCTCCCCTCCGAGAACCGGCTTGGACGATCCCGTCTAGGGCGTTCCCGTGACCGGTCTTTGTCGTCCATATCACTCATTCTAAAACTCAAATAAAAAATAAATATTCAACAGGACCAGACGGCAGACAGACGCTTGGCAAACGAAAACCACACATTCAACCTATTTATTTTTCAATATTAATAATTATCTAGGCTTTGAAAACATTGCCAAGATGTTGCATTATATGAATAGATCAAAATTCAAAGAGAGTAAACGTTATTAAATTATTGAAACATACATACCTAATTACCTTATATTGCAAGTCAAACTCCACTATAACAACGAACACAATGGAAAGAAAATGGCGACGCTGACGATATTGATGCAGGCCGCGAGCTTGGCTTGGCTTGACGGTTAGCGGTGGCGCTGGTGGCGTGGCGTCAGAAATCACAAAACACTTTCGATTCAGAATTCAGAACCGAAATCAAAGCGCAGCTCAAGGTTAGTAGAGGATAGGTGGCCTCATAAACGGTTAGGGGTGAGGCGTTAGAGGGACGTCATCTGTTTGCCTGGTTTGCCAGTCGTGCACTATTACCATTTGTTTACCCGTGATTTTAATTGCCCTGTAAAGTTTTATCATAATTAATTTTTAAGTGGAAATTATTATTTCGCAGTGAACATTTTGTGATTTAATAAATATTTAGTGATTTCCTAACGTTTTTATTGTTTTAAGTGAAAATACTGTTTTATTAGGAACAGTAAAACTTCTGACGTATCTAAAGTAATCGTCCTTCTTTTATGTTTGGATTATCTTTATCAACGTGAATAGTAATACATACACAAATCTTATACACAAAAAATGCAAAAGAAAGTGGCGAAAAACTTTCTTTTCCAAAGAATCCCAAGATTCAGATTCAACGAATGGCTAAAGAAGATGCCATAGAAAGGATATATGGGATGTGACTAATGAAAGATAATATATAGCAAACGGTTTCAACTGTCCGATATGGAAGAGGGAAGAAAGGCAAGCGGAAAAAAGCAAAACTTCTTAGGAATTGACCAAAAAATCAGAAAAAAAAAATTTTATCGTAAAATAATATGTCATTATTTTTTGTGAAATTTATTTACTGTTATTAAAGACTTCTAATATTCACAATATTTGCAGTTATTATACACAAAACACAACTAAATAAAATACATAGATATAACGGCAATATATAATGTAAAATTATTATTGTTATTTATAGTTAGCATATTTGCACATTTTTGCACACTAAAGACTGACCTGTTGTATATAGATGCCTGGATTCTAATTTTAGATTTTTATATAATACAGTTTTGTTTTTCTACTAACAAAGTTCAAAAGTTCATATTTGTGCAATACTGTTATATGCCGTATCCCAACATTTGTAAAAAAGTATTTTATCTAAAATTAAGAAAATAAAAAATAGAATATCAAGCCACTCTGTTGCATTATAAAAGATTATATGATAGTTTTTTTGCCAGAAAGTGCTATTAACAAAATTAAATAGAGAATGGTGAAAAAAATTAATTATATATTGGGATGTCTATGTTATACTTAATTTATATACATACTCATTTTATAGAATTATACCTTAAAATACATTTATTTCATTATTTGTGTTTCTTTACGATAATTAGTTATTCTACTATCTTAAAATATTTACCTAGTCTATAGTTGAATGAAAAATCATGCTAACTTGCATACTCTGTAATAACCTATCCATCTACTAACCTTGAGCGCAGCTCAATCATTGGCACAACTTCATGACCTGGGGAGTGGGGATAATATATCCGTTTCCGGTAACTTGAATCGTAGATATTAGAATCAGATATATTTATTTGTACAAAGTAGTATTCATAGATCCTAAGTGGTAGTATTTACGATTAGTTGCAGATACTTTCGTTTTACTACCTTACCACAAGCGGTGTTATGGTTATAACCAAAGACAAAGGCGAGTTTCGAAACATTTTTGTTTTTTGTATCCTTGTTCAGCTGTAGAATGAAACCATAGTTTCCTGGGGGTACGAAGCCACTATAGTTTCTCAACTAAATATTATGGTTTTAAATTAAACTAAACTACTTTATTGTTCTTGAGTGCTGTCCAAGTCCAACCACATAGATATATTTGCGTGTCCAACAACTGACCTGTAAGGTTTGTATATGTTCTGTCATACAAACACAAAACTGTGCTCGCCTGGATATGACAAGTGGACACAGCTTACAACTTGTGTCCACTTCTGGTTCTTGGATATGCCTGTCAGTTTGCCTTCCTATGTGTTTATGGGATTTTTTCGCAACATTCCGAGTTGCGAAAGCTTGCTTTTAGGTTCGAGGTGTATTTGCCGAGGCTATTCGAATACCTCCGAGCACCTAAAAGCGCTTTTGCAGCGTGTAATGTCATTATAATGTATTAAACTTTTCATTCTTCCCTCGATTTTATAATATAAAACACAATTTAAACCTAGTATGTTTTACTTTCGTAGGGTGGAGAATGAAAAATAATATAAACTTTTGAAGAGTGGTGACAGTATTGATAGATATTTTTCGACATATTTCTGAAGTTGTGGGTAAATATATAATGCGATTATTGTAAAAATGCGTTATAAAAGATTCGATGTTTTTTAGATTATCGTTTCCTTAGTAAAGTTGTTGTCTAATAATCAATTTTTTTTAAGTAGCAGGTAAGTATTTTTTATTATTATTATTTATATAAATATATTATAAATACCAAGACACATACATTTACATGTCATTGAAAGTGAGGTTATATAACCTAAAATTATATAATCCTTTATAAAGCATTTATAATGTTCCCAATGATATATTTAACCGCAACTTCAAATATTGTTATACTCATAAAAAGTTGATATTATTCACAACAACTAAATGTCTCAAAAATACGAAAAAGCCCATTTAAACACATAGGAAGCCAAACTGACAGGCCATCTATTGGCATCAAAACCAACAGATGGCGTCTGATAAATGCATAGGATATTTATTTAAATATAACACTATTTAATGTAAAGCTGGTACAAAACTATAAACAATAGTATTTATGTTGATGTGTTATAGTTTTTCTTGCGATAGTATACGAATATTTCACAATATATTGAAAAAAATTTCCACTGTTGCCAACATCAGATTCTTAGAATGCCCTGTCTTAACTATTTATTCATCCTTCGTAAATTGAAATTAAAATAAAACAATTTTATTTATGCCAAAATATCACGGCTATTTTAGTGCTAGAGTACACTAGCAGACGTGTAATTATATGAGGTGTCATATATTTTAGGTGGATGATATTCAATATGCATTTATATATGTTTCAAAGAAGGTATGTGTGAGGTATGTGACCTCTTAGATATTTATAACACGAAATGTATATGTATCATAATTGCTGCATGCTACACGTGATATATGAGGCTTATCCAAGTCCAAAGTCTAATAAGCAAATTAAAGGTTTATTGCATTTATTGCACATTTTGTGTAACTTAAATATTAGTTTAGATAGAATACGTACCTATTAGAAACCTATTGCTTTTTATAAAAAATCAAATATTACTATTTAAACTATTACTACTATTTAAATAAAATTACAATATAAAATATAAAGGTGTAAAATTTTAACTTTTTACTTTTGAACATTAAAGACAACTATATAAATAATATTTGATAAATATTTAACAAAACATTATATTTTTTCACATCAAGCAGCTAAATGGGTGACATAGACTGAGTAAATACTGATAAACATTTGCAGGAAATTCACCTTATATTTAATTAACACAGAGAACCAACAATATAATAAATTAACTTTTCTACAAAAATATAATTTGTCTATAAATAAATTTTTGCTAAACACATTATGCTTTGGCTGGTAGGCCAAACAGCTCGGGTTTGAAGTCGTGGAGAGTTTCCAGCACCTGGGTAGCGGGTTTTCGAAGCTCCGCACTTACTTCTTTCGGAGGAACCATCACTGCTTGCATACCTGCACTCAGTGCACCTCGGATGCCATTGGGGGCATCTTCAAGAACTAGGCACTGGAAATATTATTTTATTATTTTAGGAACTAACGTTAAGTGCATTGTTGGCAATAATTGCTCTACTTAAATATGTTATTATACGGAAAATTAGTGTTGATCTTGCTCGGACATATTTAGGTGCCTAAGTACTAAATGTGACTCATTGCATTGCTCATGTATTATTATTAACTATAGTTTAGAACATATAATATTTTATTATCACCTATATTTATTTTATTACAAGCTAAAAAGGCTACCTACTATTATTAGATATACGATATACCTAGTTGTATCATTATACAATACTTAATCTTAAAACAAATCTCTTATCTTATATTTTGTAATTCAATAGATAGGTGATAGGTATTATGTACTACATATACCTATTAAAAGTGTATAGGTATTTCAATGGTATTACTAGATGAAATAAATCAAGTGTGCATTATAGGATTAAAATATGACCTCAACATTTTGCCATTGTTATTTGATTCAAATCTTAATTAATAAAAAATTAAATTATAATTACTTTAGAAGGATCTGGCTTATCGGGAAATCTTGAGGCACATACTAGGAATATATCAGGGGCAGGTTTGCCATTCTTCACCTCCTTGTCCGTACTGCCACAAACTATATGATGAAATAATTTGAAAACATCCTGATGGTTCTTAGTCTTCAGCTCCATTGCCTCCTGGGAGGAAGACGTCGCCACAGCTATCGGTATTTCATTTTTGTACAAATGTTTAACCAATTCCCTAGCTCCCGGCATTAATACTGGGTTTTCTAATTCTTTGAACACCTTCATTTTGTAAATCGTAAGAAATTCTTCCACGGACAAAGGCAACTGCATTTCTGTTACGGCTATTCTGGCCGTGTCTTTTTCCGGCGTTCCCAGAATTTTTAGCTTGATATCTAACGTATATTCCTTGCCATAATCGCTCGCTATTTCGGCAATTATTCTGTTATAAGCAGACTCGGATTCTAATTTGATAGATTTATAAATAAATATACAGGAAAATGAGGAAATAATGTCACTTACCAATAAGGAGTCCGTCCATGTCAAATATCACATGAGTCACCTTTTTAAATTGCATTTTGGCGGTAAACTATGCGCCCCTTTAAAATGTTAGCGCTACAATAACTACAACACCTGTCCAGTGTATCAATCGAAATGACCGGAATGACTGCTGGTGCTGTTGAAGTTGAACCACAGACACATATAATATAATATAATAATCGCTAAATCACGGTTTCTCTTGCTGCAAATGACGTCAATTGGATTCTCGTACATGCGTGTTGTAGATACTCAAAGATACTTCCATTATTTCCTAAACGTTTTGTGTTTGTAAGTTCCAAATATAGATACCTATTTTAGTAACGATACCGAAGTAGAATAACGATGAATAGATACCTACCTATTACATGGTTAAATTATCTGCCAACTACCTACCTATTTTCTAGTTCTGATTTGTGTTAATTTTGTAGTCGATTATAAATTTCTAAATCATTCAAAACATTTCATTATTCCCAAATTTCCTCACAGTGTTGCCAACTTGAACGAACCGAGTTCATTGCCGTAATGCATAAAGATAAAGACTACACCCCTTTTATAAATTGCCGTCCGTCCGCCCTCCAGTAGAAAGTTCAGCAATAGCACATTCCTTTAATACATATATATGGGCAACCCCCGGCTCCCGGGCCGGATGCGGCCCTCCGCCAGTTTCAATCCGGCCCGCGAGAAATTCAGCGAATTCAAGTAAGTATAAAAATCGATAAATAATATTATTAAGCGTACGCAGTGGAACACCACAGATCGAGTCAGAAATAGTCGTTAGAAAGAGACAAACAGATAAACATTAGGGAAGCTGTCATAGAAAGCCGCTCGTGGGACTCGTACACTTGAAGCACTCTCATACTATCGAGAGTATTCTATTCTACTTGTTTAGCTTACAATAGTGACAATAGCTTACTTATAGTGGAGGAATATATAAACCGCTCAACGCGCCTGTCATCCCATTACTACTTAATTAACAACTGATAAAATTCGCATGGCATATTCGCGTACGGTCACGAGTACATACGACGCGGGAAATATTTAAGCAAATTTTATCAACATTTCTGGTTTAAGAAAGCGGAAAGTGGACACAGAATGTCGTCAATTCCAAAACAAATGGACTGATGAATACTTTTTTATCTTGCACAGTGGTAAATCAGTAAACCTATGTGTTTGTTGTGCAATTAAACAATTTCTGAGAATACAGAATACAACATGAAGCAGCAAGCATTTCGCTCAATATAATTTACTCACGGGCCAGTTAAGAAAAGATAAAATTAAAAAACTCATTACCGATTTAGGGAAACAGCAACAAATGTTCTATTCACAAAAATCAAATCTAGACAGTGTTGTTAAAGCTAGTTTTATAATTAGTTCCAAAATAGCAAAAACATCAAAGTCATTTTCTGAGGGACAGTTTGTTAGAGTGATGTTGCAGAACTTTTGTGCCCAGAAAAGAAGAAAAAGTTTGAGAAAATGAGCTTATCGCGACGTACTCATAGAAATATAGTCTATGGACGTACTGTTGTTCGACGTATAGATATGATGGCTAGTGATTTCAAAAACCATTGACCGATAGATTGGCTGATTTTCAAATATTTTCGATTGCTTTGGATGAGGGTACAGATTTATTTGACACAGCCCCGTTAGCTATTTTTATACGAGGTGTTGATGAAGAATTTGCAGTGACAGAGGAATTACTTGCTTTACGGCCGCTACAAGAGACCACTACTGGAAATTTTTACAGAGCTGCAAAGTACTTTTGAGCAAAATAGTTTGAAATGGTGTAAATTAGTTAGAGTGTGCACAGATGGTAGTCCGTATTCCGTTCTCCCGTAGAAAGATGACCAACTTTCATTATTCCGTTGCGACCTTACGGCAACCAGCAATGGGCGAACACGATGGGCGCGTGGGCAGTTGACAATGTTGACATTTCAAATTCTGCTCGTTGCTTGTTCTTGTTGCCTCTTTATTTTATTTAAAAAATGTCGGGTCATCTGAGTGAGAAATTGTGTTTATAATACAATGGTATTATATATACTTTAGATAATTATAATAATGCATATAAGGGCAAGTAAGTTTCTCGAGTATTTTCATATATCACGATAGTGTGTAATGCTCATGCGTCAGAACTACGCTACGGGATTTTATAAATCGCTTTTTGTCAGCACGGAAAGCGGGGCTACGGGCGGGCGGAAGAGATTTTATAAATCAGGCTGCTTTGAATGAGAGAGTTTCAACTTTCAACGATTAAAATAAAGTCGCAAATAACCATTCGATTTTAATAAAAATACTTAGCAATCTGTGGACTATGCCTAGGTAAACCATGTGAACGAGTCTAACACGTCCGTCGTACGAAAATCTTGTTTGTACGAAAGCTGCTGGAAATTGAGTCTTCTACAAGTTTGTCATTTAAAATTGCCACTTGATAAGTTGATTTGAAACTTATCAACTTATTCAAATCAAATTATCCAAAAGTTGAAAAACTGCCATGCACTCCTAATTTTTCACACTTGTTACCTATTATTAGCAATAAATATTTTTTAAGCGATATATATCCAATATATATTGTAAATCATTAAAATTCTCTACATATTTGTTACTTACCTTTTTTATCGATAAATGCAAAATGCGCGTGCCAAAATCGACAGAAACACAAAATCCGATGCCGGACACTACCCATAATTAATTTATGGGCAAGAATATGACTTCTTAATCTACTTTTGAGTGGGAAATTTAACGGCGTCAAAAGTTTTAACCCGTATTTTTTTTTGTTTTAAAGTCTAAAATGATTGCTGGGCTAGTACCAAAAAATTGTTTTTTTCCCGTAGGGCAAAACGACGTGAAGCAATTTCTTTTTAAATTAGCTAATTTTGAGTGTAAATCTCGAAAACCATGCGAAATAGCGAAAAAAATATTGAAGTCAATCTTGTGACACATTTTGTCAGCTTTAAGATTGTATAGAATGCCTATCGCTATAATAGGACGCATGGTTTCCAAGATATAAGCGACAAACCTAAGAAGGGTTATGTAAAACCTCCTTCTACAAGTACCTATGCCCCTGCGCGCCTCCTAGGAGTGGGATTTTTCCTAGGAGTATGTTTTTGTTTACCTCCTAATTAGTCCAAACAAAGCCCCAAAGTCAAAAATTGTATACTTCCATTTCCCTCTCCTATCTTATTTTGTTGAAGTTGAAGCCTATTAGTTGAAAAGTGCTGTGTAAGATGAAAGTGTGCAGGGTGGCCTGCAGTGTGAGTTTCATTCATAGACGTATTAATACATAATATGTCTATGGTTCCATTATATTATCATTATTTTTTTAGCTCTCATTATGTCAATAAAATTGCAATAAATATCTACTTTTTCGGACTATAATATAACATTTATTTAAAACTGCCATAAATAATATTTGGTAAAAATTACAAAATGAGATAAGGTTACCTTTATGCTTATCAAGCACGTACCATATCCCTGGCTGGTAAACCAAACAGCTCGGGTTGGAAGTCGTGGAGTGATTCTAGCACCAGGGTAGCAGGTTCTCGCAGTTGATCGCTAACTTCTTTCAGGGGAATCATCAGCGATTGCATACCGGCACTCACTGCTCCTTGTATGCCGTTGGGGGCATCCTCAAGAACTAAACACTGAAAACAATAGTATATAAGTATATATATATATATATATATATATATATATATATATATATATATATATATATATATATATATATATATATATATATATATATATATATATATATAGTATATAGTATATATATAGTATATATATATATATATATATATATATATATATATATATATATATATATATATATATATATATATATATATAGTATATAGTATATATATAGTATATATAGTATATATATATATATAGTATATATAGTATATATATATATATATATATATATATATATATATATATATATATATATATATATATATATATATATATATATATATATATATATATATATATATATATATATATATATATATATATATATATATATATATATATATATATATATATATATATATATATATATATATATATATATATATATATATATATATATATATATATATATATATATATATATATATATATATATATATATATATATATATATATATATATATATATATATATATATATATATATATATATATATATATATATATATATATATATATATATATATATATATATATATATATATATATATATATATATATATATATATATATATATATATAGTATATATATATATATATATATATATATATATATATATATATATATATATATATATATATATATATATATATATATATATATATATATATATATATATATATATATATATATATATATATATTAAGTATCAAGAACGGTAAGGGTAAACTTACCGTTCGAAGACAATGTTTGACAAAATTTTTTTCTGAGAACGGTATTGTATAACCCTTAACGTTCGTAAATGCTTAGTGGCTTAGACTATTTTTTGTACGATCGCAATAAATGAAAACTATTTTATACATACCTACGTATTTAATTTTTTTTGTAATTTCAAAAATGACGTTAAATAAAAATATGACTGAAACCGAATAAAAATGTCTATTTTGACAGTTTAATTTACTTACCGTTCCAGTAACACGCACGGTAAGTGAACAAAAGAGGCTAGATCGTACAAAAAGTAGTATTTTTCTTTATTTGAAACCGATTTTGACAGACAATATGGCGATTTTAAGAGAGCAGGTCAAATTTTGATAAAAAATAAATCCCTGTTTGATGTTACGATCGCGGTCTTTACTGTCATTTCATCTGACATTTTGCATTTTTTGCGGTTTTTTTTGGATATATTACCGTGTTTTGGTAATTTTATTGTGTTTTTATCAGTGTGTGGGTGTTGTTGCGTTGCATTGTGGCCTGGACTTAATAATGGATATTACCAAAACATCTGTGATAGATATGGATAGGTTAATTAAAAATAGTTGAGCGTCTGACCAACATGACATAAAAGAGAACTGAACTATGACTTATGACGTATGAAGTTCTTAAGGTGTCAATTTAGTTGTCAGTAATGTCAATTGACCAAGAGTTTCATATAATTATTATGATGTGCTGAAAACGTTAATTAGTTACAACTTGAACACAAAACTAAATAAATATTTAGCAGATCAATACACGGCAATACGTACCCGATTTCTACTATACCACAAGTCCAAAAAAGAAAAAAAAAGAAACCACCAACTGGCTTCGTCTTCCGCAGTTAAAACAAAATTATATTATTATTATATATGTATAAATTATACATATATTATTATTAATCCACAAAACACAAAATCTTGTCAATTTCAATTTGAGAAGATAAAAACTAACCTTAACAGTATTTACATGCAACTTGTGTAAGACTCGCGCCTAAAAATCTCTCGCAGAACACGTCATGCGCAAGTTCGCCCAATACCTCTGTGTGCCATACCTCTGTGTACCGTGCATTACAATATGCATGCCCTTCTCACAAATCTTTGAAGGTGCGTTAAATAAATTGCTGCGATTTCAAAGGTTTTGAGGTATGTTATCCATATCATCCTTCTCAGCAATTTTGTATACTTATATGCTGTATGCTCTTTATTTATGAATTTATACTTGTGTACCTACTACAATAGTTAATATTGATATTTATAAATGTAAGTAGGTAGCACCTACAAACAGCCATTCCGCGCCGTAGTTGTGTATATATATGTGTGTGTGTGTGTATTTAACAATATGTCATATTAAGTTATCATATTTCCATTGCATCCCTCATTTGTTACCCTTGCATGTTGTTTGTTTGTTTGTTTGTTTGTTTGTTTGTTTGTTTGTTTGTTTGTTGTTTACTATAAAGGATCGTATTTTGAAAACATGTTGATGTCCTATAATTATGTTTATCAACTAATGTATTCTTTAGCAGCTAAAAGGAGCATGGCATTTATTAACACTATAGATTAATAGATTAATCTGTTAACACTGAGTCATCATTTGCATGTTATTTTGCATGTAAAAGAAATGTCTGAATGAAAACCGTTGAGTGAAGGAATTATTATTTTCTTCAATCCACGCTAAAAATGTTTTTTACTTTTTTACTGCATTGATGAAGAACGGAGGAACGGAATTTACAAGAACGGACAATCACTATTATAAAATAGTTATGGTTTCTACCATTTATACCTATCTTCTCTGTGGTTCTACTTTACATAAGAGTATATGTTTATATAAATAATATGAGCATATAATATGATGTGACATTTTTCTTTTTATGTTAATGTAAATGTTGGCACATATAAGTAGTGCCTATACTGTTAAATCTTAATTAATAGATACCTACCTTGGAAGGGTGTGGATTATCAGGAAATCTGGAAGCACATACCAGAAATATATCTGGGGCCGGTTTACCGTTCTTAACATCGACGTCCGTGCTACCACAAACTATATGACTAAACAAATTGAAGAGATCTTGATGATGCTTGATCTTAAGCTCCATTGCATCTTGGGATGATGAAGTGGCCACAGCTATCGGTATTCCATTTGTGTAGAAATGCTTGATTAGTTCACTAGCACCTGGCATTAATATCGGGTTTTTTAATTCTTCTAACACTCTCTTTTTGTACACCGTATAAAATTCGTCAGGGGACATGGGTAAATTCATCTCAGTTACGGCTATTTTGGCCGTGTCTCTTTCCGGAGTACCCAGAACTTTCAATTTACAGTCTAATGTGTATTCCTTGCCATAACATCCCGCTATTTCGGTCATGATTCTGGTATAAACAGTCTCGGATTCTGGAGTAATAATTCACCAGTATAAATATCAAGAAAAATACGATAATATAATATGTTCACTTACCAATAAGGAGCCCGTCCATGTCGAAAATAACATGAGTCACTTGATTAAACTGCATCTTGGTGGTAGCTATATATTCTTTGGGACCTGATTAAAATGGAATGACTGAGATACATAAGCACCCAACAACGCTTCATATAGGTACTATAAACACAGAATAACAAACGCATCTCCTATAAATAACAATCACTATCTGGTCTCTAGTCACGGTTCCTCTCACTGCACATGCCGTGAATTGGATTTTCGTACACACGTGCATGCAGACGATCCCTGCATCCTGCATCGGCGCACTCGCTGTATGTTACGTAATATATTTTACTAAGGTATATATATATATATATATATATATATATATATATATATATATATATATATATATATATATATATATATATATATATATATATATATTTTTTTTTTGGAGGGTTTATCTTGGGATAGTAGCAATAAAACGACTGATTAGGTTACTTGACGTTTAATCAATCAGTCGTTTTATTGCTACTATCCCAAGATAAACCCTCCAAAAAAAATATATAAAGATAGCAAAGAAATTAGAAGATAAATATATATATATATATATATATATATATATATATATATATATATATATATATATATATATATATATATATATATATATATATATATATATATATATATATACAGGGTGAGTCAGTTTTTTGTAGACAAACTTTAACAGGGGATAGACCGCACGTTTTTAAAAAGAAAAGTGCCTATACAGATATGGCTGATCTAGCTTCCTAAGGAAGATACAGGGTGTTAAAATTTAATTTTTTTTTACATTAATGTGTAATATTTTCTGAACGGAATGATATATTCACTAAATATTTTACACATATCTTAACCTGCATAGGATCAACATGTTGTATTGTTCCTGTCGAAAATACTATAGTGGATGTTACTTTTTTCGGGTACTTCGACTATTCTGCATAATAGAACTTTTTTTTCGTACGCCACTGACATTATCTGATACATATTTCTAAAATAACGGCCCCTTAGTAACAATTTTGCTCTCTTGTAATTTTGCTCTAACTATGACAGTTTTCGAGATATTGGCCGTTGTTTCTCTGACAGTGTAATGTCGTTATTATAATTTTTTTTTCTCGAATTTTCTTTATGACTTATAAACGAACGCTTAGATTTTTTCATGTTTGGGGGATAATGCCTATTAATTAAGGCGCATAAAACAAGCGGTAAGAATGTTCAAAAACTTGCACAATGGCGGGGTGGAAGGGGTGCTCCACCCCTTTCGTAAACAGAACTTCTACGCCAAAGACTATTTAAAAAAAACTGTTATTTTCATTATCTACAAACAGTTTAACAAAAATAATGTCCCTTCTTCTGTTTCGAAATTCCTGTGCGTTTCCTAGTTATTTTGATTTTTAGTGTTTGATGTGGTACTAAATTAAGTAATTTATTTATTAGCAATAATAATTATCGGCTAAATATTTAATTCTTTCAACGAAACCTACCTAAATATGGTTTGTTAAGGATTCTAAAAAGCCGAAATCTCTTTATCTCTTTCCAAGTAATTACAATTACAAAAAAAACATTAGATGAACATTGATGTTAATGTTTATGGAGATATAAACATTTTTGAATTTATAGCAATATTTAATTAACAATAATAATTGTGGAATAAATAACAATTACAAATAACAAAATGTAAACCGTTCTTCTCAATACACATTTCACTGCGACGTATCATAGAACGTCTTAAGTTAACTAAATGATGCACCCTTATTTCATTGCAAGCATCTCTAATGCAATTTTGAAGTTCCTCAAGTGTATTAACCGGAGTGGTATACACTATTTCCTTAATGAATCCCCACACAAAAAAGTCAAGTGGTGTTAAATCGGGGGATCTGGGAGGCCACGCCACTGGACCTCCACGACCTATCCACCTCCCTGGATAGTTATTGTTTAGCCAATTTCTTACATTTCTGCCATAATGGGCCGGGCACCCATCAAGTTGAATCCAAGACTGTCTTCTTAAATTCAAAGGAATGACTTCCCATATATTACCATGGTGTTCTTCTAAAAATTGTAGGAAATTTTCTGAATTTACACGTTGTGGCAAGAAATAAGGTCCAAACACGTGGTTGCCGTAAATTCCAATCCAGACATTTGTACTAAATTCATGTTGAAAACTTCGTGGTCGAATGGCATGTAGGTTTTCATGTGCCCATACATGCAGATTGTGAAAATTTACTATACCACGACGAGTAAAACAAGATTCATCAGTCCACAGTATATTGGATAAGAAATCCCTATTATTTTGAATGGAGTTAAGAACCCACCTACAATAAGTAAGTCTTCGTTCAGCGTCACCTGGACATAAACCTTGAACAGGTTGAAAATGATATGGGCGCCACTGTGCAAGTTTTTGAACATTCTTACCGCTTGTTTTATGCGCCTTAATTAATAGGCATTATCCCCCAAACATGAAAAAATCTAAGCGTTCGTTTATAAGTCATAAAGAAACTTCGAGGAAAAAAATATAATAACGACATTACACTGTCAGAGAAACAACGGCCAATATCTCTAAAACTGTCGTAGTTAGAGCAAAATTACAAGAGATCAAAATTGTTACTAAGGGGCCGTTATTTTAAAAATATGTATCAGATAATGTCAGTGGCGTACGAAAAAAAAGTTCCATTATGCAGAATATCCGAGGTACCCGAAAAAAGTAACATCCACTATAGTATTTTCGACAGGAACAATACAACATGTTGATCCTATGCAGGTTAAGATATGTGTAAAATATTTAGTGAATATATCATTCCGTTCAGAAAATATTACACATTAATGTAAAAAAAATTGAAACTTTAACACCTTGTATCTTCCTTAGGAAGCTAGATCGGCCATATATTTATAGGCACTTTTCTTTTTAAAAACGTGCGTTCTATCCCCTGTTAAAGTTTGTCTACAAAAAACTGACTCACCCTGTATATATATATATATATATATATATATATATATATATATATATATATATATATATATATATATATATATATATATATATATATATATATATATATATATATATATATATATATATATATATATATATATATATATATATATATATATATATGTACATATTTTATCTAGGGAATGTTTTTATTACATATGTTATTTAATTAAATTTTATATAGTTTATAATATACAATCGTCGTGAGTAAAAAAAATTGAGTTGGATAAGTCTTATTATAACGTATTTTTGCTATATAAAATCTAGTTGTGTACCTCTAACTTTAATTTTTGTGACATTGTCGCAGTTAGTTGTCAAATATTATTCAAATAGAGATTTATATTAGAAAAAAATAGTTGTCCTATTCTTTTTGCTCCCGATCCACACGTAATTTTTATTGGAAAAAGATCTATAATATCAGATCATAACGAAGAAAGTAATCAGATCTCCCCCGGTGCTTAAAGAACACGCTTCATCCGCTATAAAGTATTGACAGATGAAAGGGACGCGTATCACTAATCACTACTATCGACATCTATTGAGAATTTTATAAAAACCGTGCCACATACAGCGAAACACTTTATGTAGGTACCATTTTTCTAGTCCCGCGCAGCATCGCTACGCACATAAGGTCACGTGTGTGATCATGTGTGTGTATGGGACATACAAAATATAGTACTATATTTTCTATGGTCTGAGACTATTTTGTCACAGAATATTTTGAGTTTGATTGATTTTTATATTAAGTTTTGTATGTATTGTAAACATTTTCAAACCTATGGTGTATATTATTATAATTAAGAAAACTCAAAAATGGTAAATTACTGTTGTGTGAACAACTGTGCAAGTAACAGCAGAGATAATATAAATACCAGTTTTTAGGGTTCCGTACCAAAAGGATAAAACGGGACCCTATTACTAAAACTCCGCTGTCCGTCCGTCTGTCACCAGGCTGTATCTCATTAACCGTGATAGTTAGACAGTTGAAATTTTCACAGATGATATATTTCTGTTGCCGCTATAACAACAAATACTAAATAAGCAGAATAAAATAAATATTTAAGGGGGCTCTCATACAACAAATGGACAGGGACCTGAATCTGTATGCTAATAAATGCCGGAGGCGCCGGTGGGACGAAATTAAATTATCTTGTATATTATCTATATAAGTAGGTAGGCATTAGATATCATAAGTAGGTAGGTGTACGCAAGTACTTAATCTAAGTCAGTACCCATAAGTGGGGCTCCCATACAACAGACATTATTTTTTAGCCGTTTTTATAGATAATGGTACGGAACCCTTCGTACGCGAGTCCGCCTCGCACTTGGCCGGTTTTCAGTATACCTTGGGATAATATTAGGTACTTATGTAATTATACAACTTTTTATGTATCCATTCAAGTATTACTGAAAATAATAACGATTTTTGCAGACAATTTCAATGGCTGGAACAAATTAGTAGACTTAATATAATTCAAGAACGTCTTGAAATTGCCACTAAAAGACGTGTATGCAGTATGCAGTGTATGCAGTAAGTAAACATTTTAAGGACGCCATGTTTGCGGGTTTCAGTAAAAAGAACAAGCTGAAGAAATATGCTATTCTCAAATTATTTGTAAATTTACAGATAAAATATGTCAGATAATAAGTATACATATTTATTATCTATTTATCTGCCAATTCCTCGAGCCAATATCCTGAAGTTCTTACCTTTATGTTTTATATGTTACACTTATTATACAGAATTAAGATCAACCTAATGTATTTCATTCAAATGTTCATAAAATTAAGCAGAATAAATAGGTATAATAATTTAGGCAATAATATAATATTAATGTTCTTATGTACATATATTTGATGTTTGACCTGTAATTTTTATTTTAAGTGGCTTTTCAAGTGTTTTTAAATTCTGTTATTTCTCCCACTTCACAATACCTAATTGGTTTGTACTGTGAGGTGGTGTAACTAAATAAGTAAATACATACTCGTATTTGTAACGTATTGCTCATTTAAATGAAAAGCAGACTTATTTATTACCAGATTTTTTTTTAAATTTGTACTTGATTGATTAAAATTATGCGGTTGACTTATTTTGACACATTTGCATGCAAATATGTCAAAATAAGTCAGACTTAAACATAATCCAGGATTAGCACGTACTGCACTCGGCCATAAGACGCCCACAGTCCATGATACTAAGAGTACTCTTAGTATCATGCCCACAGTCCACTGAGCATAGATAAGACACGGACCACTGAGTCCACACCACAGAAGTAAAACTATATATGTCTTATAAGTCTATGATATTTCTCTTCTATCAAGTCTATCTTCTATTAAACCGTGATATCTGATTTTGACAAGTTTGTGGAAAATATTTTTAAGTAGCTAACTTCTCTAATGATGTTTCAATGTTTGTGTTTGATACATGACATGACGGTAGGCTAGTATATGTGAAATAAATCTTAAAATATTAGATGAAACGATCGTATCGTAGCAAAACTTTCTTATTTTGCGTTTAATATTTGAGTAAATTAGTGTTATTTTATACGTACTACGATTTTAAAGGTAGGTAAGCGGCCAAGCCCACAAATTCTAGGTTATGTATGAATCTTGTCATCATTGTAGGAAACAATAAACATGTCATCGGGGCGGCCAATAAAGTGTGTTGTAGTTGGAGATGGAACAGTGGGAAAGACTTGTATGTTAATATCTTACACAACAGATAGTTTTCCTGGAGAATATGTACCTACTGTGTAAGTACAGTGCAAGTGGATTGTTATTTTTTTTAATTTCTCTTCTTTTGTAGTTTCGATAATTATTCCGCGCCGATGGTGGTGGATGGCATCTCGGTAAGCTTGGGACTGTGGGACACTGCGGGCCAGGAAGATTATGATCGATTAAGACCCTTATCCTATCCTCAGACAGACGTCTTCCTAATATGTTTTAGCGTAGCTTCTCCATCGTCCTTTGAAAATGTAACATCTAAATGGTATCCCGAAATCAAACACCACTGTCCAGATGCGCCGATGATACTAGTTGGTAAGTGTTTTGTAGCTTTTCTATAGAATTTACATATTCAACTATATTGTGTATGTGTATCAGGTACGAAGATAGATTTAAGAGATGACCGTGAAACCCTAAATGCTCTAGCAGACCAGGGACTCAGCCCCATTAAGAGAGAACAGGGTCAGAAGCTGGCCAATAAAATTAGAGCTGTTAAATATATGGAATGCTCAGCGCTTACCCAACGGGGACTGAAACAAGTCTTCGACGAGGCTGTTCGTGCAGTCTTACGACCAGAACCACAGAAGCGACGCCAACGCAAATGTCTTATTATGTAATTCATATGTAAGGTACTATAAAAAATGTCCCGCTCGATTTATTGGGTGTCAAATAGAAATTCCCATTGGAAGTATTTCCAGTCGTTTCTAAATTGCGTAAGGAAATTATTTAAAATGTTTTAAAACTTTCATTTACACAGAAATGAGGTTTTGTAATTTTTCTCTGCATTGAAGATAAAAGTAATTATCAGCACTTGGTTATTTTTCACCGGTATCATTTGGGGCTTAGGTAGTTTAATCTATGTTTTGCACCTATAAAAAAAGTACTTCCATGTAAGTAGGTATCTACATTGATATATTAAATATTTATAAATATTTCCTATAAGTCGAGCTATCACGGCATTATAATTTTATTTCATTTTTATTTTGGAACTGATTTTTCCTCACCCATATATATACCTCGGTATAATAGTTCAGGGCATTTGAGAGCCAATCACAATCATATTGGTAATTTTTGGTCTACTATACTCAAATCGTCTTTAGGTTTTGTAAATTCACACAACGAAAATTGTATATTTTTAAATCATGCCTATTATTTATATTTTTCCCGATAGTTAAATAATACATTAATTTGATGCATTTGCTCCTAAGGAATAGTTTTATACCTATAAAATTTCTTATCTCGGAGACATTGAATCATTGTTAATACCAAAGATTTGAGAATTAAACATTCAATTCTTACACCTCAATAGATTTTTTCCAATCTGTCGGATTTTGACATACAGGAAGAAAGAAAATTGGCCAGATTTTGAAAAATTGAACCGAAAATTTTGGTACAAGTCTAGCTCTAGGTACAAGTACTCTTATTGAGGGTATGAATCCATCGAGCACTTGAGTGATTTAAATTGCACGATGATTGTAACTGACTGATATTGACTGAAGTGAAAACGATTAAAATACAAATAATTTGGTGTCTCCGTCTAATGTGAAAAATGATTGATTTGTCGTTGTATTGACATACATCACATTTCGTTAAAATGAACCTACTGTATATGCCTACAACAAATAAATCTAAATACAGACGGATTTTGAAACTGTTTTTTAATTTTATTTTTTGTATATAGAAATTCAGTTGTCTGTACCAGTAAAACTCATATTTACATTTCAAAAGAGCGAATAAGGATAGATAATATAGAAAGCAAGAAAAAATTGTCTTCAAATTTTAATATCCATTTCACACTTTTTTCGAATGAATGCGCTCTAAGAAAATTTTATTTATATGTAAATAAAAATACACCTTATGATCTAAGAGTAAAAAGAGTATTATTTTGATAAAAATTTCATCTTGTGATAAAACATTCAATACTTGTTTTGGCGCACTATTAGAATTGTAACTTATTTACCTACCAATTTGTTAGATCTGAAGAAACACAACATTTTAACTGTAATAGTATTATAGAATGCGACAGTTATTCCTAATTTAACCCTACTCAACCCTTGTACTCAAGACATCGTATTATACCTAGTCGTAGTACTGATATTATTACTATTAATCCTCCAGCCAGCTTTTGTATAATTTTAACTAAAAATTTTATCCGGGAATTCTGTCGTTTTACATTGATAAGTGTCTCAAATTTATGTGCTTTGTGGCATGTCTGATTAGACGATCAGTAAAAATCATATTGCAAACGCCTAAAATTCTATTTTGTTAATCCCAATTGGACATAATATCAATGGTGGGGTACATTTTCTCACAGTTCTTGGGAGTTAGGAGCAATGCTAATTAGCAAATTATTGTTCCTGTTTGTGAGAACTGCAGATTAGGGCAATTTTGTTTATAATGTGTTGTTTTAAAATGCCAATATATTATTTTATGATACCTATATAAAATATCATATTTTTATACGTCAATTACATTGAAATAACGGATATTTAGGTGTACGCGTTTATAAGACTTTTTTGTGCCATCAAAACTTCTCATTTACTCATTTTTGTTATTAATTGTGTAGTAGGAGATCCAATATTAACTTTAGAGTATGTATCGAATAGGTTGCTTTTCTAAATAAACTAAACTAAAATTTCATATTAATTATAGTAAGAGAAGCAGCTAAATCGTCCTCTTGATAATCGTCATCACATTTTTCTTTGTATAACATACTTTTAGCTTTTTTGTACTAACATTTTTCAGTTTATATTTTTTTTGTTAAAAACCAAAGTAATATAAGTTCTAGTCACGTTTCAATAATAATTGTTCTGCACAATATTTTCAAGGTCATTTGTAATGGTCATTCAATGTTACATTTTTTATGTAGTCACATCTATTATTGTAATATTGAAATAAAATCTTGTAATTTGCAAATGGCGTTTCATTCTCTTTCTACAGAATTTAAATTGCATTAACGTATTTTTTCAGTAAGTCTGAAATAGATAATATTATGTTCCATAATACTTTATTATTAATTCTATACCATCCTATTATCTCATGTTTGAGGGTGACAAATAATTATACTCGATTCAATTACCATATATTATGGGCAATGGTAGAATTGTCACGCACAGGCCTTTCAAACTTATCAGTGAATTTATGTAGGTACGTAGAATGCATGTGTTATTTTTCTAATTTTTTAATGAATTTAAGTATATTAGAAATAATAATTTAGTGACATTTATATTTTTCCAGACACGAAATTCAAAGGCATATTTTTTGTCTATATTCAATGGTTCCGGCGACCATGGCATCGTAGGGCAAGGGATATCAACTATAATTGTGATTACAGGTCATCCTTGTACCAAGGAGGAGGACCTGGCCCAAGGAGACTTGATACACTTTATGCCATGTATACGTATCTGTATTATCTGGTCAGTCGTCGACCCTCTGAAAGAGTTCCTGTAACGTAACAATCTACAAATATTATTGGTCACCTGGTCCTCTTTGGCAGACCTTATGCCATGTACACGTATCTTTAAGTAAAAGGGATTAAATAGAAATAGAAAATGGAAGACGCTGTGAGATCCGAACTCGTAACCTATAGCATGCAAGCCACACGTTTTACCAACTGGGCTAACTGTAGTGTACTAAGTATACCTAATGCACAATTTTATTTTTTTCTTCAAATCCAAAAGGTCGTACGGAAACTGTATACCGTGCAGGAAGCCAAACTGAGAGGCTAGAGACAACGCATTGAAATATTGCAATGAACCGAAGAAATGCTTCGGTTCATTTTAAGTCCGTAGATAAGACACGGTAACGAGACAACCATAGATAAGACACGGAGAGACAACTGTCTCGAGAGGCATACTAAATTAGATCTTAATTTCTCCGCTAGGTGCACGGTACACCTCCTTTCCATATCTCTGGTACCTGGTACACAAGGATTATAGACTAACAAGATTGCTTATCGGCCACGTGTTGTTAGACAAGATGTGACGTCAGCGGTTAAGTTTGGCCGGCATATTTTTGCGCCAACGGTCGATTCCAAATTGATGCTTGGTCAGATAACAAATACACCGGTGGGGCAAGGAACCTACGCCGTACGTATCCGCTGACGTCAAAAGCGTGGTGGGGGCCTACGAGATTTGTCTAACGTTGCGCTACGTATAACACACACATACACCGTGGCCACAGATGAATGTGCCGTGGTTAGGCAACGATTATAATCGTTGGTGGTTAGGTGCGTATCTTCTTTGTCTGTGGCATTAGCACAGAATATAGCGGCACCGTTTGCCCGTTTGGGCATGTCTCTAATCTATGGTTTGGGCCTACACATACAATTTCAGTTGCACATACATAAATTTGAGGCATGTATTTGAGCCACATTTAGGCACTACGCAAATAAAATATTTATCTATATCTATTGTACGCAAGGTCAGTTCTCAAATTTATACGGAGTGGGGGTAAAAAACAAGAGAACGTAAACGTGCTCAATAGTCACGTCAAAATATGGCCGACACTGATGCGGTTGTTAGAAGTAGTGCACGGATAGAGAACATGAAATTAGCTAATGGGCCCCGTGTCGTAACGATAAATAAGACTGAGACCGGATTCGGGTTTAACGTGAGGGGGCAAGTGAGTGAAGGGGGCCAGCTGAGGAGCATCAACGGAGAGCTGTACGCCCCCCTGCAGCATGTCAGCGCAGTCCTGGACCGGGGGGCCGCAGAGCAGGCCGGTATACGAAAGGGTGACCGGATTTTAGAGGTGTAAGTGTCTCCTTAATGACCCACACTAATTATTTAAACAAGCTGCAGGGTAATTATTAGGGGGGGTGTGCACAATATTGATTTTTATTTTTGCATTGACAGATGACAGTTTACCGTTTGTTATGCAAATCTTCTTAAGTTGCCGATAAAAGTAATAAATACAAAGAAAAATAAGTTGGGTAACCGTTGCTAAATGCTAGTAGTGCTTAGTGCAACGTAATAATAAATAATACGTTCACTTCTCTGAATAGGTAACCGTTCCATTGGATGCGATGCAATAAGAAATAGACAATAATAATAGCAGTTCTTTGTTGAGTACCTAGGTACCTATTTCAGGTCTATTGTCCATACTATTACCTACATATTTTTATGCTGAGTGCACTGTAGGTATATGATATAGGTACATTGAGAACAAATATAAGTAGCATTACCTAATAATTACATACTATATGTACCTAATATGATATGTAATGATAATTGATAATTATATTTTGCGTGATAGGTAGGTACTTAGGTATATACCTACTACCTACCTACATACAGGCATACATACTCACCCACTTTGCATATAATGTGAAATGTGAACTGAGGAAATAGGTTGTGCTGTTGTGCCTATACTGCCTATGCCTGTTGCATAATATATTAATTACATTGTTACCTATATCTAGCTATATTTTACACTTATTCGAGATGATCATGTAACGCTTAGCACCTCGCTTAGCACATGAGATTATATCTTGAAAGAAGTGGGTAGGTACCTACCTCTAAATAAGTAAATATAATTTACGGAACATTACATATTTTAATACTTATGTACTTACTCAACGCTTACCATAGGCGCAACTAGCATATAATTTTTGGGGGGGCTAATGCCAGTGACATAGCCAGGATTTCATTTGGGGGGTCCGAGCATCACTACCCGGATATTAGATCTGCCCCGTAAGACCGTAATAGCGCCGCAGGCGAAATTTTCAAGGTCACGCGTGTTTCTGGCACATCAGTATTTCAATGAAAATTTATATCCGTTTATACAAAAATACCGACTTCACAAGTTTTTTTTTGGAATTCCATACATTTTCAAATAAAAAAATTATATTAAGTATGTATATATTACGAATAAAATTGAAATAAAAAAAAATTAAAACAAAAACAACCTCGAAAACAACTAAGTAAAATAAAAAATATTAAAATAATAATCGCCTGGATTTCCGCCCAGCCATGGTAGCTAAAACGTGTATGGAATGAGTGTACGGAATTTAGAGCTAGACTGCCCATTCGTTCGTTGCCTATTTTATTTCTTAGTAAACTTTTAACTCTTTTCATGGTCGAAAAAGAGCACTACACAGTTGAGGTAGTGACTGGCAATGTGGCCAAAACCGTGCGGAGATGGTGAATATTTGGTAAGAAGGACTGCTGACATATTTTCAAAATATTGAACACTTCCGTGCCCCTATCAATTTTTAATACAATTTAAATCCAGCCAGATTATTATTGCAGATATTATTGCCAATAAAAAGTTTTTATTATGATATATTTATATATTATCTATTTAATAATTTTATAAATATGCTTTAATCGGAACAAAGTTACCCGAAATTGTACCCGAAATTGATTTGGTTTTTTAATTTATAAAATTGTTTACGGTGAATATTAGAAAATTGGGAAATTACTAGTTTTTCAAAAACAAATTGTTAGGAGCCCATGTTTTAGTATTTAGGCATAACTTTTAAAGCTAAACAACTTTTATTAACAACAATTTGCTGAATTTTTCGAAATAAGGGTAAATTATAATACGTCTGGTCACAGGATTTTTAAAATTAAAATTAAAAACGCTTGCCGATGGCTAGCAGCAGCTTTTATTAACGTTTTAGTCTAAATTATTTCAAAAATCGGCCAAACGACCGTAAAGTTTTTTCATATACGACTCGCAAGTGTTTTTTTCATATCTGTATATTTTTTATTTTGATATATTTAAAAATAAAGAGAGTGTCATAATACTTTCAGGAAATATTGAGATTATCCGTTTATTCAAATAATACGTTTACTTAACATTGAAACTTGCCATATAAATTTGGCAACATTCGTAGTTAGATAAACCGGCTGGGGTTGGACTTTCGTCTATAAGTGGAAAATTAAAAGGCGGAGCATAATTTATGAATGAAAAATGACAACACTGTATTACAGCTCCATCTAGAATTCTCATTAGAACCCTCAGTTTCAATACAGTCCGTGTAGTTGTCGTTTATCATTTAGAGCGAGAATTAAGTGCATTGCGATTGATTATCTATTCATTTAATCTATGGCTATACCCTATACGTAAGTGTGGAATTTAAAAATTACATCATTACAAATTACAATAAATTATAATCTGGACTTTAAAATCATACAATCTAATCAAAACAATGTTTTGATTATTAGGTGCAGAGGAAGCGTTATTAGATTACTCTTGCGAAGCTCGGTGCAGAATGCAGAAATCCAATTTATTTACATTTTACCAATGAAACTAAAATAATGGCAAGTCCTTTATAATATCCCAGAAGTTATGATTTGTATTTTTGAGATACATATTTACTGACAGTAAGTAGACTTATTGTATGAGAAGAATATGGGGCACAATAACAATAAAAATTAGTGTTAAGTGGACGTCACCAGCCAAGCACCCATTAACAAAGAATAAATAAGATATTAGTTAGTGGTAACGTGCGGGAAGGTCTGTCTATAAGTATATAATTATTATTGTAGACCAGCCGTTTAGTTGTTTACGGCCATGACCTCTGTAAATAAAGTTAATTTTATAAGATGGATCAGAGATCAGAGTCAGAAAAATGGTATCATCGTATCATGATGTGAGGAATGATGAAACTTTTAGAATAGAGTCGGGCGAGAAAAGAGAAACGCAAAACCCAAATCGTCCTCAAATGTTGTCAATATATTCAATTAGATAGGTACCACCTATATATGTGCCTATATCAGCTATATCTATCGAGATACCTAAATCGAAATTCTGCAGCAAAGGTAATTTCTGCCAAACCAGTTTTAAGCGATTTGTAAAATAGTGTTTATTTTAATAAATATTCTTCGATATAGTCCAGTAAAGATATACTTAGGTTCTGCAAAAAAATCGACGAAGGTAGGTCGATTTTTAGGCCTGTTTCCCCGAACATCCTTTATGTAGAATGCCGAACCCCGAACTAAAAAAACACTGGAAAACCTGTGTTCGGCCATATGGCCATATTTCTTATTTAAGTTTTTTCGACAAAGTGATCTTAATGAAAGTTGTAGATACTAACATTGTGATAAACTTTGCTTTATGATTTTTTTTCTAACTATGTATGTACCTATCTGATTTTAGGTCCTACGGTAATTTAAGTGTACGGTCACACGTAATTTTGGCTATTCACCGCTAGATCACACTGTCATTTTTGTTGTCACTTGTCATTTCTAACAAAAATGAAAAATTTCTAACAAAATTCTTCCTTCCTCTATAGGCCAGTAGGCTTAAAATTTAAATCGGAAATAATTGCTACAAGAGGTTTTATTGTTTTCATGGCTTCATTAGTTGCCTAATATGATTATCCTATGTCCCCCTCATCGGAGTTGTGCTAAAGTGGTGGGGGTAATAATTTACCTCCAAAGGGGTCCATATATATATATATATATATATATATATATATATATATATATATATATATATATATATATATATATATATATATATATATATATATATATATATATATATATATATATATATATATATATATATATATATATATATATATATATATATATATATATATATATATATATATATATATATATATATATATATATATATATATATATATATATATATATATATATATATATATATATATATATATATATATATATATATATATATATATATATATATATATATATATATATATATATATATATATATATATATATATATATATATATATATATATATATATATATATATATATATATATATATATATATATATATATATATATATATATATATATATATATATATATATATATATATATATATATATATATATATATATATATATATATATATATATATATATATATATATATATATATATATATATATATATATATATATATATATATATATATATATATATATATATATATATATATATATATATATATATTAATCGTTTATATATATATATAAACGATTAACGTAAATCATTCAACGTTAAGACACAACAATGTGTGAGGCTCTGCCAGCAAGAATGCAGCGTGCAATCATCCTGTCTACCCTCCTAGCGAGCTACTGCATAGTCAGCAGATCATAATTATCATGTGTGTTTACATGAGCCAGTGGCTGGCCTGTTTGCATGGTGAGGGAGAGACAGTTGACAGTAGAACAAAATATTTTGGCATTATCAGTAGCTGACTAGGCATTAGCTCGCTAGGCAGTGTTTAAAGTAAATATCCGAGAGATCTCTTATGCAGCCAGTCTCTTGTCCAGACTCTTTTCTTTTTTTTTTCTTCACGTAGCAAGAATGTCTGATAATTCATCACATAATATTAAAGAAAAAGACTGTAGTATCTTACGAATAATAACTCTTCGTCAGCATAAAAACCTTTCGGGTCTAGTCACAACTGCCGAGTACCTTGTCACCAGAGCAAGAAGCCAGCAACTGGGCAGTAAGTAAATCGCATCGTGTAAACAGTATGCGCCAGTACCATAGTTGCCGAATAGCTCGCCTCAGTGGAAGACAGTAATTGGCTTACTGTTCACTCAGTAACTCGCACCGTATAAACGTACCTATATTTTGAAGTAGCTCGCCATGCTCGCCAGTTACTCGCCAACTCGCATGGCGGTTAACTCGCACGACATGTTTACATGAGCTCAGTAACTGACCGACTGTAACTGACTCTCACAACTCGCACGCCGGCTCCCACCGTGAAGTCGAAATAGATTCAAATTTTTGTGTTATAAATAGTCCATATTGGCATTTGAGTTCGATTCCCGATTCACAACAATTTCTTTAAATGATTAGTTGGACGTGATGGACGTGACTTACATACCTATATAACCTGTAACAGAATTATGAGAATATATATAATTATTATAGGTAAGGTAGTAGGTCAGAGAATCCAACCAGTGCAGTGCCAGCAATCTGGGTAACAACAGAAGTGTGTACTTACTTGAGAAAGTCTACCGATCTATCTGAGTCTATCGCTCAATTGACCATATTAGTTAGATGATCCTAACCTAACAAACTGGCGGGGGTTCTATTTTAAAAATCAATGTATTGTTGTCTTATGGAGACTCAAGTTTAAGAGCGTCTGTATGCGTGATAGAGTGTCTGTTAGTGAAATAAGTTGTATAAATAGATTTCTTGATATTTTAGTTGACTGAGAGACTTTTCAAAAATTAATTAAACATTATTAAAATAAAAATATTACGAATTTTTTAGGGCGATTTTTATGTATAAAAAACGTTGTTGCTTGATGCTATGGTTCAGAATGGAAGGGGTTTGACATGGTCCTTAAATTTTGCGATGTTGTCGGATGGTAAGTTATGACAGTTATTATAGAGGATTGTAAAATTTAGATAAAAATATATCTTAATAAGAATGAAATCTCTATCATTAAAATAACAAGAAAAAAATGAAAACTTGAGAGGTACTATAAGGTTTTGGATAAACTTATTTAATAACAGTTTCTTACATAATGAATTATAAATTCATTGTGTTAATTTAAAAACCGGCAATATTTGTGGCAACATCGCTAAATTTGTTCTGAATTTATATTCGTTTGAAATTATATTCGTTAGGTAACTTCTAATTTCTAATCTCATTTTATTTTGATTTACCTATTTCACGTTTTGCAGTTTTCATTACAAACTTATCTATTTTTTTCTGATTATAAATAATTGATTTTGAGTGTTGATTAGAAAATGGTTGAAAATCTAATCATAGGTAAGCACCTAATCATAGGTAAGTGTTTTTTTCCTACACGATTTAGGATGTTTTAAACGTGGCCAGATATAGGTAGGCTCTGGTCACTTAAAATCTTTTCAGTTTGATTAGTACTTAAATTAATAAAAGCACATTATTCATATCAGGATCAACTGATGTATTTTGTTCTTGGTTGCCACGACCTGAACAACAGAGTATTCATATGTAAGCAATAAATGCAAAAAACTGTTTGATGGAAAGGTGTAATGGACCATTGTTTTTCCGAGCCTTTTCCATCAGCATCATCAAGTTTGCTGTGCGGTATCTGTTTAGTTAGTTACAAAAATGTTCATATAAATAATAATCCAGTATCTATGTAGGTACTTTCCGGATTATTATTTATATGGATAATTCCACATTTGGGTCCTTTTTTTCATTAGTCTTTTATAAAAGTGTACATAATAGGTATCTTGTTCCATCATTAATATAAAAAAAAATCGATAAACAGTGACCAAAATAGTAATAAACAAATAAATATATAAACAATCCACCGACAATCCATAACATGACCCTTAACCTGACTGTTTAATTTTTAAAGCTCAGCTGGCCGGGCGCTCTTGCGTAAGAAATTTTAAACTAATACGCGACGTACGTCCATGGAAAATAGACATTTTAATTTCAAATAATTTGTATATTTAACTCATAGGTCTAAAAAAACAATTTGTGCTTGAATTATAGAGAAATATGTTTAAAGTTTGACGTATAATAGGTTTAAATACTAAGAAATGCCCAAAACCGATATGAAATTTGTTGAAGTATGTTTAGGAACCCATTTCAAATTTCGCGTCCCGATTTTCCTAACCTAACTAATATGGTCAATTAAGTTTACTTTAATTATGTACCTATTTACTATTTAGTAACTTTGCCCACACCTATGGCATAGGTATATAGATTTTTTTTTCAATTTTAGACTTCTATTAAAAATGTTGAAGGTATATAAAATCTAAGAAAGCACAGGTAACTGCTAATGATAAAACTTAATATGTATTCAACTAATTTATTGCACGATAACAGGTTAATATTTTCTATAATTATGATGGGTAGCTTGTCTGTAGTCCGAGACTGCAATGAAATGAAAAGGACCAACGTCCTTGGTCTCATTTGATCAATATTTTTAATGAGTATTTTAACCCACATGCGTTATCATAAATACTGAAGAACTTGTCTTGATTTATCATTAGCGAAATGAAAGTACGAGTCCATTTTCTGTTGACGATTTCTTTCTTCTTATCACTTATTACTTTATACCTAGTTCATAATTGCTCTCGCTCGTGTCAGTTTGCAGTGCTTGTACATGCGAATTTGAAAAAACAAAACAGAAACGGTTCTTTTGTGAGTTTAGACGCGTAAGTCAGCCACTTCGCCATGTTAGGTTACCACTTTTATAGCGGCGTCTTCCCTTGTCAATACTGTTTGTCATGCAGGTGAGATTTCAACAAATATTTTCTTGGCGTAAATATGTCCAACATGTAGGTACGTGTATGTCAAATTAAACCTTGGTATTAGAGGAAATTAAAAAAATCATGAAAAATAAATTAGTGTAATTATTAATAATTAGTGACGTAGTAGGTAGAGGTAACCTTAAAAATAATTGAAAGAAATCGCCAAAAATGCAATTGAACTTGTCGGTTGAATTTTATAACAGAAAACGAATAGTAAGAGTCTACAGAAGTGATCACATATGGTCCATACATTTGTCGGGCCGTACCAGTGGCGTAGTAGAGATAATAACTTAAGATTATCACCAAAATTGCAGTTGAACATGTCCGTTAAATTTTATAACAGGAAATTCACGTTTAACGGCGCGTTCTAAGACGATGAATTGCAATGTTGGTGATTTTTTTATAATTATTAATAAGTTTACTTCTCCCACGCCACTGGTGCGGACCGACAAATGTATTGACCATATGGGGCCACCTCACTAGACCCTTACTAGGTATTTTTTTTCTGTTATAAAATTTAAGCGACACATTCAACTGATATTGTGTTGATTTTTTTTTAATTATTATTAATTTTATCTTCACTACGCGATACGAATCGACAAATGTTTGACAACTTTGGCATACCTCCACTATTAATTTTCTATTATTCTCATAAACATTCTCAAATTGTTACTGCGTTAGCGTTAGGTATTGCATAGAAAAAGTCTCCCGACTCCATTGTGGTCCATTATTTTATCTGATAAGTATGATCAACGAGCCCACGAGTCACAACGATTTCATTTTTTATTGCAACGAAGTATACAGCTCCCCAATTCACGTTATCCACAATTGCAACAACTTTACAAAATAAGTCTCAACAAAATATCAAACTGTAAATTAAACTGTTAACGCAGGCAACGCGGTGAAGGGGATCCAGTTGACTGAGTTGACAATAAAAATCACGAAACTGGTTTTGTTTCGCATACCTACCTAATCGTACTTCAGTGAGAGTCAGAAATGATTATTTTGAGAAAATGTTGGATCTTCCAAGAAAGTTAACCCGTCCATTGTAATTATTACAAAATATTAGAATATTACCTAGAATATTATAGGTACCCAGATATATCTAGATATTACCTACATAATAGAATATATACTTATGTATAGTGTTTACGTTTGATATACAAACTAGAGCAAAAAATTGTGCGGCATTTTACAAGGAAATCCCGTACCAATTACAACAGAAGCGGTAAATCATATCACTATGCAATACCAAAGGATATTTAGTGTAAAATTGTATACCGCCACAATTTCTTGTGAAGAGAAAGAACTATAGGGTCTCCAGTCCGTGGCTTACCATATCGGTCGATATCCCTCTTCAACTCATAAATCCCATTTCCCTTCTCGCTCCGCTCACTTAGAAGACGCCTGCATGAACAAGCCGGCGATTTACTGGCTTTACTGCTCATTGGCGTATCATCATGCGCAACCAAGGTAAAGTGACTTCAAAAGATGTCTGATTATGTCCTATTCATCTTATGTCATATTATGTCTTATTAGTAGCACTCTTCACAAAAACTCACATCAGAAATTCTCATTAAATGTGAGTAAATGCTCTTCTCATTAAATGTGAGATTATTTCGGGGCTTTGCTTTTTTCCTCCTTGATGTGCCTAGTTCTTCCATTGCACTACTCTGTATAAAACCACTATATTCTATAAATACTATAATACTATAATAACACAATAAAATATTAACTATAACCAATCATTTTGCAAACACTAGACACAGTTATTATGAAAACACTCGAGCGCGCCTTTTACACTTCACGTACACGTTCAATGTCGCGTTGTAAACACCTACCTAATACGGTCAAGGACACAATAACTCATCGAACACCTACAACTGCCACTGAGACAATAACAAAAAATATCCGTTAATACAACGCGCGAAATTATACCTATATGCGTGCGCCACCACCCTATAGATGTCTCAAAAATAAAAACAAATACACTTGCAGTTCGCATCCATTTGCAATTTGTTTTTGATTATTATAATGAGTTTTATCTATTATATTATAAGTTATATTAAATTGAGTTAACATTATTGTTTTTTAATTTTATTTCCTATATTAGAATTGCGCGCGCCACTGAGCACCGCATTCCATTAGTTTGCATATCAAACGGAAGCACTATTACCTACCTGGAGTTTTACTACAAATGGTTAAAAATATTCCTTTTTTTTGTATGATAACCTACTTCCAGTGAATATAGCAAGGAAATTAGACAATACCTAAACCTGATTTATAGTGCCAGTAAACCAATAAATGCCAATAATAATTCATTATTGTTAATCGTATTTCGTATTGCATAATCTCCCTAAAGTGATTATTGAAATTGATGAATATTCATACATACTTTGAGCAAAAACTAAATTAAATTAGATAATTAGATATTTGTCATATAAGTATACCTACACTCAAGAAGACTAGAATAAGGAGACCGAGCTCGCGTGTTTCGGGCAGCACAAAATACCTCGAAAGATAAACTTAATGGCGGCGGACTCTTACCTACGCAAAGCGGTACCGCGCACAATTGCACCTTAACCTGATAAAGCACATTGGCTGGGAAAGCACATAGGCCAACCCGCCAACCCCTGAGAAAGCATATTGACTGAAAAAGCACGAAGGCCGACGGAGACTCCCGAAGCTAGGTAGGGCGCCGCTAATCCACCAGCGGATTTCGACGTCATTTAATGCCGTTCTCCCGGTACCTATTTTACGCGACCTCGGTCTCCTCGTTCTAGTCTTCTTGTCTACACTATTGTAGAGAAGTAAAGCAAGTTAAACAAGTTGCAAGTTAATTTTAAGCTTATTCGCCATTACTTTTACAGAAATAAATATGCCAAAAGGTAAAACAATCTGTATAGAGTTTTAAACAAATGGTGGCAAACGCCTAACGTTGAATAAAACGTGTACTTCAAAAGAAAATAAGATTTCTAATTCCGCGCGATCAGTATGAAGGACTTAAACAGCGATAAAATTGGTGCGGCCCCAAACTACAATATTCGGTAGTCATTGCGCCGGAAAGCGGCCGAATGATATCAAGCGGTCGAGTTCTGGAATCTTCCGTAGCCGACCGAATCGGCCTCTTCGTAGTTTATAAATTGTAAGCTGTGGCGATGGCGTCACGACTTTGAACCTGTTTGAAACGGTTCGCTCACAGGCGAGACTTTTATTATTGGGCATTAAGGCGTCATATTTTGCATATCTTATTTTTCGGTATGGTAGAACATTCTTATGCATTAAAAAAATGGAAATGTTCCTTATTATGTTCAGAAACATTTGATCTATTTGCACTGCGCTTCTTTGGCTTTCCTTGGAAATGTAAAAACATCTTTCAAATCATGCACAATGTTATTTAAAGCTTTAATTCTATCTAATCGTTGCATTATATCTTTTTCCGTCGACCGTGTATTTACGAGGTTAATTAATGTATACAAAATCGTTTATTAATGACCCCTATTACTGCATGATTTTCTATTAATAAACGATTTTAGTGAAACATACGCATAAATTTAAATTTCCAAATCAAGATGCCGTGTCATCAATCTGTCACTGTCAGTAATGTCACTATCCAAGATAACGACATAAACGTAAATTTAAATTCAGAATATCATAAAACTGATCATTTATCTGCACAAACACAAATCAGATTTGTGATACTTTATAATTAATGAATAATTGAATTTGTACTTAGTTTTCTTAAACAAAAATTTAAAATAAGATTTTCTCCACTTTATTCAGAGTACAGTCGACGGAAAAATTTTGTAACTAACTCATATATTGAAACGCGATTAATAAATCTCAAGAATTAAATATCTCGATTATTAATCGCTGTCATTAATACACTAGTTCGTTAAATAACTATTTCGCTATAGTTAACAACTGTCGAGACGGTAGAAGTCATTGACCTGGTGGTCTTTATGAAATTATGAAAACAAGCATGATGTACCGGCACATGTATCTATGCTTTTACAAGTCATCCAATAGTGAGGTTATAATTTTGAACTACTGTTAAGTTACTTGTAATGCAACAGATTTTCAATAAATTTTATATTCACAAACACGATTGTTAACTTACCTTAAACACTTCCCTTAAGAGATTAAATTTCACACGAAAATTTACAAATCGTGACTTAGATTTAACTTAGAAAGCACGTAACGACTTTTCTAGACACAATGCGCATTGCGCATGCGTGGAAAATAGTGCGCACTCGGTGATTCCCGCCAACTAGGAATAAATCCTTTATAATTCCCACGATAGATGCAATCAATCTCCATAATTCCAAGTAAATCCCTAGAATTCCAAATAAATCTCAATATTTCCTCACCCCACCTCAAAAAATTATAGCCAACAATGGATATTCTGTTAACTTTTAAGTTAATACCTATATTGCTTATTTATTAATTGTTTTGTTCTTCTTCTGTTGAATGAAATAAAAAAATACTTTACAACCGAGCGCAAAGTACAGATTTGCGCTTGGAAAAGAAAGCACAAAGTAGCACTTTTCAGAGGAGCGAGCGTTTTGTTTACTGCCGCTATCCGAGCGACAAGCGACAAAGTAACCGCTACCGCTGTTTAAAAATGAGCAGTGAACACCTACAAACACAAACATGAACTTGCATTTAGTCTTAGTCATATATGAACCATTTCAATAGTTAGAAAAACACAAATAAATTTTCAATATTTCATAACTAAATTATCAGCAAACTTTAGTTTACTGAGGTCTTGATTTGTTTCTTTGTTTGGGTAGAAGGCAACCACGTTATAGGTAGTACCAGGCAAGGTACTTAATTTACCTTAGCAGTACTTAATTTTTGCATATCTTGAAAGCCCTCGTTTTCCTAACATAAATGTTTAATATATTGACATTAAATTCCAAAGGGAGGTCCATTCCATTTATAATCAAGAAATTTTAAACATTGTACATTGCAAATCTCCAGTTGAATATCTGTTGGAAATAAGTTACTGTAGTTCAGTTCAGTTAATTCATAATTGCCACATATTGCAGATTTCATTGCGCAATTGTAACAAAATATTTTTCTTACGACAACGACGACTGTAAATGGTCAATAAGGTACAGTAGTTACATATGGTATGAGCAGAGTTGACTAAAAATAAAATAATAATATGCAGTAGGTAGTTACATTTTGATTAATACCTATATATTTGTTACAGGAATGGCGTTAACGTGGAAGGTGCCACCCATAAGCAAGTGGTGGACCTTATCAAATCAGGCGGCGATGTGCTGACCCTCACCGTCATCTCGGTAACACAGCAGGTAAATCTTCGGTAATTATCGAGGAGACCATTCACACATTTTTTACCATTAAACCGTGCCATTTTAGGAGGCAGAGCGTCTGGAGCCCACTGACGACAGCCAGGTGTACTACGACTATAGTGAGAAGCGCTCTCTACCCATAAGCATTCCTGATTATCACTACAATGAGAAGGGCGGTGAGCGGTATGTTGCTTTCAACATATACATGGCTGGCCGACATCTCTGTTCTAGGAGGTACCGGGAGTTCGCCAAGCTGCACAGTGACCTTAAGAAGGAATTTATGGGTGAGTTACTTACCCTTGAGAATCCATATTATATGGGACTATTTTTGGCTGTTCGTTCCGGGAAGAAGGCTTTTTTGGGCACAATCGCCTATATATATGGGCAACTACTCTGTTATTATGTTCGTAATACAATTGACAGCGCCGTCCATTAAATAGCCTCCTAACTTCACATGAAATATATTTATACAGTAATCTACATTTTAAACAGGTGATGTATGTGGCACCATCTCTTAAAGATTATTAATATGGCAATCTATTCTACTTTCTTTGTTTATTTGTTGTATTGATTTCAGTGTCATATTTAATGTATCGGCTTTAAATTATAAAAATGATAAAAATAAAATAATATCCAAACATTTGCTGAGTTTGGTATAAGGTGTTTTTCTATAAGACCAATGCATTTTTTTGATTGTTATAAGTCTAATATGCCATTCTGTGTGTAACATTTCCTCTACGAAAAGTGTAAATCACAAATGTTGCCGGTAAATTAATTATAATGTATAATATGAACCATAAAAAAACGTAAGAAACTACATAAATTGACATAATCAAAAAACTACATTACTTTGAAATGATCTTTTCAATGCAACCAGCAATACATTGACAAGAGTAGTTCTTTGTTTATCCACCTCAAGCGCTGAATACAAGCGTTATTGGGGCCATCTGTTGTCCAGTTATAACCACTTTTGGCAGCACTAATTTAATTGAAACTACAATTGAAAATAAATTTACTGTATTATAGAAATTGCTGTAAATGTTACACTATGCGCACTATATCAAATAAAATAAATCACACACGCGACTATAAAAGAGGCAGTGGCAAACGTTTTGTAGGAAAAGCAGTTTTCCTCAAACCCCTTTTTGTTCCTGGCACTCGATCGTAATTTGAAAAATATAAATCGCATACCACATACGATTTACAGATTTACATATTTAACCCATTTGTCAAAAAGTTCAACATCATTTTTGGGAACTTAAGTTAGTAAGAACTTAAGTTGGGAACTTTAGTAAGAGACATTAATATCTCTTACTAAAATTGTCTTTGCATCCAGGCATTACACATTTTCTTAATGGTCTTTGATTAAATTCCATTATTTTTAAACAATAACTCGCCTCTGAACTTAACGCTTAAATACTTTAATTCAGTCAAATTAAACATGAAAAGGGGGTGAACGCTGCATCAAATCAGGCAAAAATACCTGATTTCATGCATTGCTCAATGTATAATCTGATTGTACTACTTTTAACACAAAACCCACAACCAAGAAGACTAGAACAAGGCTTCTTGCCCACAACACAACACGAATTTGACATTTCACATGACATCCGTCTATAATTCATGTGGTTAAACAAGTAACTACAGTTAGTTACCTGATATCCTGGTTGCATATCCTAGAAAACACTTACAAACTTCTCCATTTAAGTTTCCATTATATTGTAGGTCTTATGTGATTACCACTGACAATTCGCACAGAATATCCCTGTTCTATTGGTCACTTTGTCAGTTGTTGTAACACGAGCGCCCTTCAGTGCTAATAAATGGTTTGGTTGCCTAATAAATACCCTTTCGGTATTGTCCATTTAAGTTGCCCATGTATTGTAGGTGATATGTGTCTCTGAGCACCTTTAGTACCTACTTACAAGGTTTTACTACAGGTGGCAGCACATGTTTTACCTGCATAAGTTCATATACGCATTTCAACATAAGAGGTATGCCACCTACAGATCTGTGATCAAATTTATTACTGCGCCATGTGATGTTTGTGTGTGTTCTACTTAGTTATTTTGTGTACTGTGTGCTTTTTTGACTATTTTTATTCATCTATTATTAATTAATATTGTTACGTAAGCAACCCAGTGTTTATTCTGGATTAAAAGAAACCCTGATTTGACTTTTCATATAATGAGAATTATAAGAAGGAATGCACTGTGTTTCATCGAGAATAAGTATGGCAAGAAGGAACTCATTTATAGACGTAGGACTCGTATTTTGAAACTAAAGATAGGAAAATATATTTGGCAATTTATGAGAGTCTGCTCGCTTCATTTTTCTCAAGATGGTTACTTTTATAGGGGTAGTTTTTTTAAGTAATTATTATTTTCTGCATTAACTGAATATCACTTCAAATCAACAATTATGAGGATTTTTATTAAATTTAATTACAAGAATAGAAGACAAATTAAATAATAGGAACAACTTTTTTGTCAAAAACAGAAAATAATATATCGTTCCATTAGGAGTATAAGTGACATTTTTGTGACGAGTCCATAGGTATGCCAGACCAACGAAAGGCGAGTTATACAAAAGTTACTTTTACTCAGAATAAAATATGCAATTTTTTCTTCAAAAATCGATTAGCTATAAAAAAATTAGAGAAATACTTAAATGCCACAGCAGCGAAGGTAAAAGTACCTTTTCTCACACTTTAGAGCAACAAAAGTACTTCTACCTCGGCTGCTATGGTTACGCATAGTCTAAAATGGAAAGCTTTTATGTCATGAACTGAGTTAAGAAATGTCATGTTTTTCTGATGTTTGAATAAAAACATGTAGGTATATTATAAGACGTTCAGAAATGATTTTATGTAACTCGTGTAACCTTGCTGGATTTCACTTTGCTCGTCCCGCAAATATCAATCACACTCATTACATAAAATCGTACTTTTATACGAATACGAATGTAATAAACAAATTTTTGGAGGGCTATTAATTTGGTTGTACTCTCCATGGTACCTATTAACTTATTTGTTTTTATATTATTTCTACAACCCCATAACAATATATACAAACCTATATCTAGCAAGGGCAGAATTAGGAAGATTTTTATTATGAAAACATAGAACAGTCGTAAACAATGCTTACCGAATGCAAACCTACTAATACAGTGTCAACAATAAAAATAGAACTATATTTAAAAAAAATACTAAAAATACTACAATAACACAATGTATTGTTAAAAAAATGTGAAATAATGTTAAATAATAATCTATAAACACACCAAACACAACAAGAGCGAAGAAAAAATCAACGAACTGAATGATACTAAATGGCAGTGATGGCACAGTAATTAGTTTGCTATTTTACCGCTGTAGCGCTGGCATCTTAATTTCAGATGCGTATTGATACTTCTCTGCGCTTGATCAAATTCACTTATATTTACGTCTAGCATTAAGGTCGAAGCCCTCTGTCGGCAATGTCGCGAACCATTTTAGTACGCAGTAAGAAAGTGTTTTATGTCTTTTGTTGACATTGTTTTGTTTATGACGTTTTGTGGACAGACATAACACACTTTCCTACGTAGCTACTGCCTACTGAGATGGTTCGGAACTGTGCCTACAGAGGACTTCGACCTTAATGCTAGACGCGTATAGGTAGCTTTTTTTATTTTCCTACCAATTTAAAAATTTGGAGAGAACTTAAAAATACCAAATAATCTTATCATGTTTTATCGTTTATACTTAAATTATACTGTGTATTGTATCATACATTTTTCTATTTTATGTACCTACTTACTGTTTTACTTGACATGTCCAATCACCACGGTGTACTTGTGACCAATAAAATAAATTCTTACGTTTTGCCAGTTATGCTTGTGCTGCTTATGTTTTGTTGGCTGCTGTTTTCGCACAGGTTGAACGGAATAGTGAATAAATACTATCATGATTTTTTTCTTATAAAATTTACAGTCATTTTGAGTAATTTTATAGAAGAAAGTTGTAAGTCTGCTGCATTGAAAGCTGATTAGCAGAATTTATATTGATACATTCTGTTCTTTTCAGAGTTCAATTAAAAATAATGAAATACATGGGTTATTGTGCTTAGAAATTAACACTCGAAATTGTGAATATATTATTAAAAACCCATGTCAAGCACACAGTGGTTGCTGACTATTTTTAGCTGCAATTACACTGAAAATACCAGAAGGAAACTTCAGATAATGCACACTATATGCTGAATGAAGATGAAAATAGATATGGCCTTAGAAATGAATTAGTGTTTGTTTAAAATTGATCTCATGTCATTTTCTTTGCACAAAAATGAATCTTGGCCAATGGTTTGCAGGGTTTACATTTCCAAAATTACCCGGCAAGTGGCCTTTTACTCTGAGCGAGCAGCAATTGGATGCTCGTAGAAGAGGTTTAGAGCAATACCTGGAGAGAGTGTGTGCCGTTCGTGTGATAGCAGAATCTGATGTAACGCAAGAATTTCTCACCGACCAGGACGACGAGAATAACAGCAGTCCTGTCGACTTAAAAGTAAGTTCTGCTCACTGCCAGTAGATTGATAGGTGAAGGGTAGGGATGATGGCCAACGTAATCCATTTTAAATGATTAATAAATAATTACTACTTTGTTTGGCTGTCCTAAATTCACTCTACGTTTAATTAGCAGTTAGACTTCTCAAAATGCTCTTTTTTGCTCGTAGGTATTATTACCTGATAGAGATATAGTGACGGTTTCCCTTAAAAAGAGCGCCAATGCTGACGAAGTATACGATGCTGTAGTAAAAAAAGTAGGAATCAGCAAGAAAGTATCCAATTATTTTTATTTATTCGAAATTGTGGAATATAATTTTGGTAAGTAAAAGGAATTGTCGCGTAACTCTTCTTACAAAAGTAACGCACGAACCTTCTTCAGAAAGAAAACTGCAGCCGAGCGAATATCCTCACAACTTGTATATTCAAAACTACAGCACAGCGACGAGTACTTGTTTAAGTGTGCGAAAATGGCTGTTTTCCATTAATAAGGAATTGACTCTTATGACCGACACTCAGGCTACCTCATATATTTTCTGGCAGGTATGTGGGTCATATAACCGTACTCTGTAAGAATATATTTGTTTAATATTAGGCTATCGATGAGGTGAACCGAGGCTGCATCGTGGCCGGTGAGCGGCTCTACCAACTGAAAGCCCTGCAGGACAACACGCGAGCTGCGGAATACCTAAAGCTGGCCCGTGAGTTGCCCGGTTATGGCGAAGTAGTCTTCCCACACTGCGCTTGCGACTCCCGTAAAGACGGACACGTTGTGGTATCCATAGGCACATCAGGAATTAAATTGCATGCTTGTCGGGAGGACGGAACCCCCGAGAGTCAGGTGGTTGTCCTGGAATGGGACTGCGTCAGGCAGTGGGAGATTGACGAGGAGGGCATGGCTTTCTGTCTGAAGTACAACAGGCCTGACAAGACGCCTCGATGGTTGAAGATCTTCACGCCTTACGTAAGTGTTATTTTAAGTAATGTAGACGGGGATAAAGGCGTATCTTTTGCAGTACTCGTATTTAATGGACTGCTTCGAGAGGATCATAGAGGAGAGTAAATGGCTGGACACGGGGGAATGACTCCCACCACTCACTATTTAATTAGGCACCTCGTAATCGTAAAGACATAATCAATTAAATTGTACGATAAATTCAAATTATGTAGTAGTTCTCTTAAAACCTACAGTATATGTGATGTAATGTGTATTATACTCTATTATCTATTCTTTATTAATCCAAGAAAGCTTTAAAAGTGGTCTGAAATTACTGTGTTATACAAATTTGTTACTGTTTGTTGCATTTTTGTTGATCGCAGATCTGACGCCTGTTAATAATGGCAAAAGCGTTAGTGGTTGCATACTATCCGCATGCACATCATAGGAAATTGTATATGTAACTTGCAATTTTGTGGCAGTTCTTTCTGTTCTATTTCCTTTGGAAAAGTTTAGGCAGGTTAGGTGTTGCACGAACATGTGCTTCTGAAACCTGGATATGAAAATTGTAAGTTTATGTAGTATTCTGGACTTTAATCTTGTCACTGCCGGTGAATTTTCACAACGGGGGCTTTGGTTTTTGTTTATAAATTACTACAAAAGGAAACGGTCCATAATTATTGTTCATTCTGCCACATTCTATATATCAATTTAATCAACTTATATTGTGTAATTTAAGTTCCTTATAGTCGTAATACAATTTTCAGGGTCTCTTAGAAATATTAACTAACAAAAGTGAGCCCTAAGAAATTTCTCGCAATTGTACATACTATTATCTAAACAATATCTCAAACTTTACAAGCGAGCATTGATGATAAGATTTCCTTTCGTACTATTATACAGATAGTTTATTGTAGCGTATTAGTTTTAGTGGGGAAAAAATGTAGTGTAAACTTAGCTCAATTTATTTAAATTAGAGAAGTCTGTTATAGTATTGAATTTATCGCATCCTATTAAATAGGATTTTTTTTATTAGAAACAGTGTTGCTCTACTGAGATATATATTTGTGTTGAATCGTGTATTTCAAAGTTTACATTTTATTAGAGAAATTAATGAATATTTGGCCGTTAAGCACTAAATTAAGAATAAATAAATTATCAAGTACTTAACACACCTTATTATTTCAATCAAAGTAAACAAACGTCAAATTTCCTTTAGATGATCCCCCACCCCTTTTCGAAATAATGATGCTTTCTTCCTACTTGATACATGGCATGTTTTTCTTTTACTTTTCCTTATAATTAACTAATTTACCCAACTATTTGTTGAAGTCATAAGTTTAATTCCATATTCTGTGGACCTCTTGTCTAACCTCACATAGTGCATTTCATTTATGGCTCTGTACCCAAACAAATTTGGGAGTGTTGGCAACACTGCCCGTGGCAGTTTGATATTGTAGCAGTTTGAAATTTGTATCCGTGATTTTGAAACCAATTTCTATTAGATTTCCATTATCGATAGTTTGACTATTTCTGCGAAGGGCGAACCTACTCACAACGACTGACAGAAGACTGTCTACTGATGGAACTGTCACCCACTGCGAAACTGGTGAGAAATTAATTCCCAGATAGACAACTGTCGAAACAGAATTTGTCTTCAAAATAGATAGGGCAGTTAGGAGCTCCAGTCACTACCGATGGCATCAACTAAGCCGGTGTTGCTGTGTTTTGTTGCTTTATCTAGTGGTGTCAAATTATAAAAAAGAAAAAATTAAAAACATTTATAAAAAGCATTTCATATATTAAGAAATAAGGTACAATATTTACATTACAAATAATATTTTCCATAAATAGTCAAGTAAATAATACTTCAGCCACGTAATCATACATTTTAAATAAATCCTATTAGGTATTCAACAATTTGGGATTTTGTAATACATTAAAATTACGCTAGACTCCTTAAAACAATCTGAGAAAAATAAACTGCTTGTAAAATTGGACAGTCTTGTGTAGGTTCATGTTTCACATAATAGATAGATAATTTTCCACTCTACAATATACAATTTTATTATTATTACTTACATTTCGATATATTTTTTACAGTTAATTAAAGAAACATTTAACGGACCCGCTTTGCCTTACTCGTGGAGTATTGCAGAGCGTGTTGCCAGGAGACAGTAAGCAGCGAGAAACTGCTTGGTCATAAATAAGAGTGAGCAAGCGCCTATCGCCACATCTAAACATTTATTTTGAACCTAATAAGAGTGCGATTTTCAAACTCTAATACTCGTTCGAATTGAGATAATTAGCACATTGAAGGACACCTGGCTACGACTGGTATAATATTTTATACCAGCAGAGTGAATTTTACCAATTAATTTATGAGGCACATTAAGCAGTTTGTCCCCGTCATTTTCGTTTTGTCTTTGGTGTTAGACGACGCGGAATTTAAAAAATTCATATTTTCAGGGATGTGGAACCGAAGGTTTTGGAAAAAACATCAACATCTCAAACAGTTATGACAACATTTGTTATACACGGACGGCATAATTGCATATTCTACGTATACCCATACACACACATCTCAACTTACGGATTTTTTCAGAGCCTAATAATGTGTGTATTATTTTCAGTGGAAACAATAAAATATAATCAAATATTGGCCAAACCAATCCTCAAGGATGGTAAAAAAATGGGCAGTAAACTACAATCAATCAAATGATTGATCTTGTAGCAAAATTAATTATTATAGACTATCCCAAGAAGTAGCATAGAGTTTTGTCTACCAATTTGCCAAAACAACAAATGGAGACAATACCTGATAGTTTCCTCATAAGTAATTTAGCTGGAATTAACTGGCTCTAAGAGGTTCTTCACTATAAATTATGATTGTCAGAACTGCAGAGGCAAAAAACTTTAAAGTTTCCGCTTTCTTAAAAAACTGGGAGAAATTGAGATAAAAATATATGACAACACAGTGTAAAATTGCTAAAAGTCGTTAAAATATATAGTTTCCTTTTAAGCTATACATTTTCCTTCACTATATATTTTTCATGTCACTGGTAAAATATGTTATGGTAAATTTAAGATTGACATATTTATCCCGACAATTCAGGTTTTGAGTTAAATTAAACAGTACTTAGCGATTTGGTCAAAATGACTGCTAAATTAGCCAAACCTCTATTAAACACAATTTCGACCAGTCAATAAAGAGCAGTAAATGTATTTGTTTTATTCTCTGACAGGAGAAGTTTGGAAACGTGAAATAACCCGCCCACGTCTCAGAATCTCTAATAAAGTTGAGGGGTGTAACCTTGTTGAATATCCTCAAAACCACGGGTGATTAGTTGCATTGTCTATTTTCTTAGTATCCACATATAGTAATGTCTACACCTAGCATTGCAAAAGAATGTTTGAGCTTTCTCCCAGTGTCCTTCAACGTGTTAAAAACTCCAAGATTTATGGTTCATTCACAAAATGTGTATGAATTGCCACGGCCCTTGCTCAACCATAAAACAAAGTTCTCCATCTCCAATAAGAAACAGATTGGTAAGGAAGATATGTCGAAAATGTATATACCTTAACAAGTGCTAGAGACACTCAAAAAAATAGCTGAAAAAATACTTTCAAACCGAATCACATTGTACTCCAATACTTACTAACCAATCACGGTACAGGTTCCATTCCATCACGTCCTCAACAAATATATACAAGGTTGAAAAGTAATTTTAAAATGTACATTCGTTTGAGACACTATGAATAAATAAAAAATTATATTTTGGGTAAGCCGTTATTGATGCGGGCCCTCACTATTCCAACCAGCCGCGTTTACCGTACTTTTAATCAGGGAGTAAACCAGCAGGACAAATAGTAAAACGGCAGCACAAGGAACTAAAACAAAACGACGATACATGATGCCGCATATCGTCAACCAAGTTTTTATAAATAAAATTTCACGTCTAATAGTATAAAGGTCAACTTCCAACAAAAAATATTAAAACCCCCCCCCTGGGCTACAAAAGTTTTAGAATAAAAGGAGCTTTTAAATTCAGTATAAAAACCGGTGGATGCCACCAACGAGGATCCAATGAAACAATCTCTATTTTTTTATATGTATAATTCTTCAACATCGTAAATGCTCAGAGTAAGTTTCGCTGGAGAATTTAAAAACTCGCTTGGGGGCCAAGATAACCAGTCCATTCTCCGCCGCCTTGCAATTTGTTAGTTTCAACTTAAAAATTGGAATTTAACCAAAGCAACTACAAGTCCCTTTTAAAAAATTTAGATCTATATTTCCAAAACGCTATCTAGTTAGTCAGAGTCGTCGTCGACGCCCTGATCGAACCCTGTTAGATCCGCTGACTGCAAGTGGCCCTTTACCAAAGCGTATTCGATGAGAGCCAGGTGGCAGAATATGTACTGGTCCGGCATCTGGATGGAATAGGCACGCTGGGACCGTATCCTCTCCACCGTCCCCCTAATATCGGCCGTGCCCACGTCCTCCAGTCTGGATATGCAGATATCCAACGTGCAGAACGTACCTACCAATAAATTAAGGTAAATATCATCTCCTTTTTTTGACGCCGCTAGAAAGCAAATAAAAAGATGTATTTACCTGTTCGACCAATTCCAGCACTGCAATGCACAACAATGGGCGGGCCTCGCGGGTGCCCGGCCCAAGTATCTCCAAGGGCAATGACCATGCCTGCCTGTTGCCTCCTTACCCGGTCCAGGAACTCCAACATGGCTTTTGCTGAATGTGGCACTCCATAGTCGGGCCACGATGTGAATTGCCAATGCGACACCTCTCTACTTTCGTCAGTCTATACCAAAAATAGAAACTAATGAATAACTAATTGGAAGTCGAAAGTTATTGTTTTAAAATTGTTATAGGCATTTCAACATATACCCTGTTTCAGCGACCCCCATTCAAATTTAACGGTTCCTTAATTTACTTTCAACATATGATTAAGGATATAATAGTTACAGCAACACTTACTTATTAATATACCGTGTTACACTTAGAATATAGAAATACGGAAACGTATTGTTTTATTTCCTTTTGCGCACATTATGATATATTGCGTTAATTCATTCCACCATATTTGAACGAACGATGGCATCTCAATCGCATTCTTTCAAAATGGTCAGAATCTAAAATGCAGATATTTTCTACTTTTCAGAACTGGCAAAAAAATTATTAGAGTGAAGTAGCTCAAATGCCTCGCTACTGTGCAACCTTTATTCTATATTCGCTATGTGCCAAATCGGTTAGATCGTGTCAGTAATAGGCGGATCCATTAGCATTTTTATGTATTACCAAGTACGATAACAACGTAAATATCCTTGGTAAAATAATTTAATTAATAATATCAATTATTTATATCAGGTATTTAATTGCAATATTTCTATATATTAAATTGCAAAAATCAGTAAGTATTACATAGTAAGTTTATTATTACAGATTAAAAGTTAGACGGCAGGAATGAAAGACACGATCTTCGGTAAGCTGTGTCACTGTCACTGCATGGTATCGCGAGGCTTGTTTTGAAATCAACAAAATGTGTTTTGTAAATTTATTTATGTAAAGGTAAGTACAGTCAAACTTCTATAACTCGAATTTCTGATATGTCGAATAAAATTGGTTGGCATCAGCATTAGCAGTGAGAATTAGAGTTATTTTTACTTGATAACTCGAACTTCTATTACTCGAATATCTTGATAACTCAAGCATAATAATTGGAGCCAACTTCGATATGTCGACCTAATATATATTTTATAGTTGCTGTACCTATAAGAACAGTTTGAAATTGATTGCTGCTAATTACATATGTAATGCAATCGACGCTACTGACCCTAAAGACGTTCAACAGAGATTACAGTTTATCAAACTTGCTTTTTCCTCCTAAATATGATCAAAATGCAACCACTTGCTCAAGGTGTTATACAAAATTTAAAATGTCACTATCGTCGCAGATTTTGAAAAACTATTAAACATCTAGAAGAGAATAAAAACAATAACATAAGCATTATGTTCATGGACTGTGTTAATGATGTAACAAAAGCATGGAATGTCGACGTCAAGCATGACACAATTGCTAATTGTTTCAAAAAGGTAAGATTTGGTCAATATAGTGAATGGGAGGAAGAAGATGAAAGTCCATTGATTTTTATACGTGAACCTTTGGATTATAGAAGTGAGGGTGAGGCTACGATTCCAAAATATTAGAGACCAACTGTCTTCCTCTTCCGCAGTTAAAACAAAGACGATATCTTTGTTTCGGCCATTGAAACCCTGCCTACGGCAGTCTCTATTATTGTGGGCTCGTAGTGTAGCTGTATATACTTTGTTAGTGTCTCCTTGAAAAAAATCCATAGTCACGATCCCCGGTCATCGCGTACGTACCTCTATAATAGATAAATTGAGATCTCCTGTAGATACAAAATAAACTTCAAACTATTAAGAAATGTTTTATTTCCTTCCTTATCTAAACCATTTAGCAGTATAGCAAAGTATAGCTACATGTTAGCAAATATCAATACTTGGAAAATAATACAAGAAAATAATAAGTAAGAAGAAATTGCCTCTATATTGATGGCATTTATTAATGTTTGTTATTATAATTTGGATATTTTTCCATATTCTCAAGAAAAAAAAATAGAAAAATAAACCGATACCCTTGTACCGATAGCGACAGTCAAGCGTCAATATTGAGAACTTTTGCCTAATATTGATTTACGTCAGAGACTTATACATCTACGTGTATAAGTTTAGTTATGCACTGGAAAAATAAATTCACACCACAAGTATACTGACGTCTCTGAAACCTCTCTGGTTTCGCTATCAATGCGGAAGTAAATTAGAAAAGTTGTTGGTGCTTGAAGGGTGTTTTCACTCGCCTGTTATTTCTAAATTGGACCTGACTGCTCAAGACGATTTCAAGCGCTAGTGTGCTTTCTAATCATCTAATTCAACAATCTGACAGCTGGCGTAGTCTAATTCGAAGGGCCCCACCGACAAGAATTATATACAACTGTACGTCCGTTCTCGTTCTGAATTAATCTATATCAAATATATTAATCTACGGTCTATATTTTTAGCATTGGAATAGGTGACTCTGTCATGCAAAGCGGATATTTTAGCATAAATGCATACAAAGTTGACATAAAATGTACCAGAGACTATAAGCTCCAAACGCGTAGTCGCAAACAGCAATTTTATTGCTACTGGCGAGTCTCATAGAAACCTATTGCGCAGTAAAAGGGTTAAATAAATAATAGGTGCACAAAGTATCATTCTGTTTTTGTGATTACATATTGTGTATTTAGTTTTTAAGTGTCTCAATCTTAGGCAAAAACTGCTCTTAAAAGTACTGACCCTTGACTATTCCTATAGGCGCAAGAGTTTACTTTTCTATTTTTTTTTTAAATAATATATGAGGATAGGTTATTAGATCAGGTTCTCCTTAGAGCGAAATATCTTGTGCGATCAGTTAGATTGTGCAAAATGGAAAAATCTGCCTTTTTTTCCAAAATCCTTGCACAAATTGCGTAAAAAATCCTGTCCATGTAGCAAGAAAAAGGAAACTTATAAAGTACTTAACAATAACTAATTTTGAATGTGAATTAGAAAATCAGAGAGGTGTTTTAAGAACAGGTTCTTAAAACACCCTGTAATGAGTTTACCGATGAATCAACCATCAACCCTAGATAAAGTAGATAATAGACGTAGAGGGAGCTTTGTTAATTGAAAATATTTCTAAAAATTTTTGCATTTAAACGTGTCGTCCCGCATGGATTGTACATTAAAAATAAAATATGAAAGTACAGTCTTAAAATACCATGAAGTTCTTGGCCAGTAAGTTCCCCCCTTTGCGTATCATATTCATCTAGACTTTAATTAAGACCATGTACTGACATAATAAACTGAAAGTATTTACATTTATACACAAGTTGTACAAGCGATGCCGGCTGCATGATATATTAAAGAAAAATATTGACAATTTACTTACTTTATTATTAATTAGGTTAATGGTTGCGACGGTATAGTCCGTATCAGTTTCCACTGTCACCGTCTTGACAGTAAATTGCCCATAAGACACCTCACTGCCCACGTCCGTTTCCCAGTACTGGTGGCACTTGGGTCTACCCCTCTCCATCACCCTGGTCGTCATGACTATCACTAGCGTGTGCTGCTCCCAAATCATCCGCCAGAAGTCCGGCGTCGTTTTGGGCAGGGGACCTGAATAAAGAACAGTTTCTTTCAAATAAGGCCAATTACAATTAGATAAACTAGAAAACTTTCCCTAATCAGTAAGGCAAGTTTAAATTTTGTTTATAAGAGGACAATTATTTTAACTGACGCGGACAAAAACGACTAGACGTAGAAAAATATATTGAAATCATTGATTGAAAAAGTTCTTTCACTCAACGTTAAATAGAAACCACTGGCAGGCCGTCTAGGTGGGAAGAAATACATTTGTGAATATTATATTTACTGAATATTTTTTCAGGTGGACTAGTTTTAAAGTGAAAAAGAATGGGTATGCACCGGCAGGTCGTCTAGGTAGGGGAGAATAGAGTTCAAAGTGGAAATAAATTCATGGATAGTGTATTAGGCTTTATCAAGTTAGTGTATTAGGCTTTATAAACATGCTTTTCAGTGTATCATACAATATTTTTTTTCACTCATGTAAAATAAATAATAAAATAATAAAAATAATAAAATAATTAAATACTATTTTTGACACTTTTATAATGACAGTTCAATTTTCAGATGACGTCGCCCAAGGATTATAAACGTAGTATAGGTTGCCTCATGTGGACCTGACCTGCACAATAGTGCTACATAATTACGTGTCTACGGGATTGTTGTTCTCTGTTCTACAACAGTAGAGTCCTATAAGCCGTCTTTATCAGGTCACTAGCGGTCGTCACAAACTCCTCATCACCTTCTCCTCGCCATAATGCTGCCCACTGAGGTAACCTATACTACGTTTACAAACCTTGGACGTTGCCTTTAAAAATTTTTTAGAATTGAAATCACTTTTTTTTTACTTTTCGTACTTGTTCACAGAAGTTTCACTTTTCTTACCCATATGCGTACGAAAAGTGTAGCTTTTAATGCATGGATGAAAAAAAATATTTCTATCAAAACATTTACTATAGGCAAAGCTTAATAATTCATCAATTTATTTTTACTTCTTGCTCCTATTTCCCCCATCCAAGTGTAGCCCCAAATACACTCCCCGGCACAAAATTCCGTCACCCTAAAATTTTGCCCAATTTTGATGTTTTATAACTTTTTTATTTTTCATCTGATTTTCATAAATTTTTTACCAGTCTGTAGATCAGTTCATTGTGTGTCTTTTTAATTATTGTAATAAGTCATATTTTTCGTCCAGGCAATATTATACAGGGGTAAATCAAAGTGTTGCTTTTTGTCGTAAACTCAAAACACCCTGTGGAAAAATTGAGGCGAATAATTTTGTTTACAAACTGTTTGCTGCCATCTTAGACGTATTGTAAACATTTTGTTTTTTGATTCATCCCATTATCTCATTTCTTCTGCGAGCAGCAAAATTTTAAATGAAACGCTGATTTCAAGCTTATTTTTATTAACAAAAACATCCACTAGGTATATCACAAAATTAATTAACAAAGACAAATTTTAATAACGTGTATGTCCTCGTCTCGCAGCAATGACAGCTTTCATTCTTCGTGGCATCGAATTAATAAGATTACTTATTCTGTCTTGAGGAATAGCCTGATATTCTTCTGTCAGCGCCAGCCGTAAGTCTTGCAAGGTTAGTGGTTGCACAGGACGGCGACGGAGTGCTCTTTTAAGAACATCCCAAAGATCCGGGCTACATCCGGGATTGGGTTGAGATCCGGGCTACATGCGGGCCAGTCCAATCTTGGAAGTCCAACCTCATCCAGATATTCGCTCACTACCCGTGCAACGTGAGGTCTAGCATTATCATGCATTAATGTAAATTGGTTCCCAATGAAAGGAGCAAATGGAACAACAATTTCTTGGAGGATTTCCTCAATGTAACGGTGGGCGGTTAGTGCTCCATTTTCAACAAATACAAGGTCAGTACGTGCATCGGTAGAAATACCCGCCCAAACCATGACTGAACCACCGTAATATTGCAGTCGCTCAGATATGGTGCAGTCTGCATATCTTTCATTTCTACGTCTATATACCCGTTCACGACCATCCGGCGACCTTAAACAAACCCTGGATTCATCTGTGAATAGTACGTTTCCCCACTGTTCTACAGTCCAGTCAGCATGCGCTCTTGCAAATCTCAGTCGGTGTTGTCGATGCCGAGGAAGCAATTTTGGACATACTGCTGGCCTTCGTGAATGCAATCCTGCTTCTAACAATCTTCTACGTATCGTTCTTTCACTTACACTTACTCGACGTACCATTTGCAAGTCATTTTTTAGATACACAGCAGTAGCTCTTCGATCTCTTAAAGAACTCATAATGACAAAGTGATTATCAGCTTGAGTGGTCATTCTCCTTCTGCCAGAGCCTTGCCGCCTAATAAAGTTTCCCGTCTGTAGATACCTATTCCAAACATCACAAACTGTAGACCGCGCAATTCCCAGAGTACGGGAGACATAACTCTTATTGCGGCCATCCTCTATTAAGGCAACAATTCTACCTATGTCTGCTGTAGTTACCATGATGACAACACACTAAATTAACTGTACTGTCAAATATTCTGTCACAATAACCGCGTATTTAGCCAACGTCGATGTTTTTTAATTAAAAATGATAAAATTAACAGCGTTTCATTTAAAATTTTGCTGCTCGCAGAAGAAATGAGATAATGGGATGAATCAAAAAACAAAATGTTTACAATACGTCTAAGATGGCAGCAAACAGTTTGTAAACAAAATTATTCGCCTCAATTTTTCCACAGGGTGTTTTGAGTTTACGACAAAAAACAACACTTTGATTTACCCCTGTATAATATTGCCTGGACGAAAAATATGACTTATTACAATAATTAAAAAGACACACAATGAACTGATCTACAGACTGGTAAAAAATTTATGAAAATCAGATGAAAAATAAAAAAGTTATAAAACATCAAAATTGGGCAAAATTTTAGGGTGACGGAATTTTGTGCCGGGGAGTGTAGAAGCTCGAAGTTTAATGTTATTTTTCCAGTAGAAGTAGTGTAGTGTGTAGTGAGAAATTACATTAGACAAAATCAGAATCCACTGACAGACCATCTAGGTGGGGGAAACAGGAGCTCAAGCTGGACACAAATCTGTGAATATTATAATACGCGCTGTAAGTTACTTTTCAGTGCAAATAGATATAGAATGAAGAATTACATACATTTAAAAATATATACGGAATCCAAGGCAGGCCAACTACATGAAGTAGTAGATGGTGATCATTTCCCCCCACCTAAACGACTTGCAAGTGGTTTCTTTTATTTACATCTAATAATAATGTATATTAAATCTATATCTATTCAAAAAATTACTTGACAACGCGTATAAAAGTAGACGTCTGCGCCGCCGCCGTTAAAATGTAATTAATTTAGGCCGCCGCCGAAATATTTTAAATACACGCTAAATTTCGGCGGCGTACCCCGCGATTCGTGCGTGGGCATTACACCACGTGATCTCCGGCTGATTGCAGTCATCGCTCAACAATCCTGCACTGGGTTAGAAGTACTTAGCAATTTGCTGATGATGTTTCAAGCAAAGCTAGTGAGATGTGAATGTTTCAAGCAAAACCAGTGAAAACGTTTTTTGTGTTGCTGGCATCGCTAAAGAGCCCGATTAACCCCGGCCCATGTATTTTTCTACACGACAATTATTATGCCCTTATAAACAATTTCTCATAAACTTTCGACTCGATAATTTTTAGTGTGGTTTAATTAATTTTTAGTCTAGTCCAGACAATCCTGTGGTTTTTTTAAAAATTTTTGAGAATTAAGTTATTTTTTGTCTGTTTTTCAAGAATATGTTTTTATGTGTAGGTAGGTAGGTATATGTTTATTTTATGTATTTCTTATTTATTGGTAATTTTTTTTAAACATTGTTTGACTTACATAATATACTGCATTGTTAATAAATTTAGTGTAATAAAAATGAAGGTCGAAGACCAATATAAGTAGGTATGTATATTTATTTTTTAATTTATCAACTGAAAAATATTTTTACAACTTTTAATTAACGCCGCCGCCGCCGATCAATTAACCCAAAACGCCGTGGCCGAAAAATGGTAAACGCCGCAGATGTCTGAAAAAAGTAATAATCACGAGTTTATTTTTACTTCTTGTTCCTATTTCCCCTACGTAAGTGTGGCCCCAAATAGGAGCTCGAAATAGAGAACTATTTTGTCAGTACAAGTAGTTCTACAATGAAAAATTATAAGAGAAAAAAATTAAAATCCACCCCTCGATCCATTGGCAGGTCACCTGGATGGGGGAAACCGGAGCTCTAGGTGGAAACAAATTCGTGCATATTGAATTACGTGTCGCGCAGTTGGGCGATACATCATCAAACCCCATAACGTTTTCACCGTAACACTGAAACACTAACGGTAAGGAGTACATACCTTGTGTATTGATGAAAGCGTTCTTCTGCTTGTACCCATCGACGAAATTCGCGTGTATGTAATCACTGTCTTTATCACTATCCACCTCTGAAAGAATCACTCTACTGTGGTCGTAGCACAACACATCCGTGTACCGGTTCTTGGGGAGGTTGTTCCTCAACTTGGCCACGTTAAAAGTCCCGTCGGGGGGCCGGGACCGTATCTCGGCGTATTCCTGCATGAGACCCGACCTACCCCTATCGCGCACGTAATCCACCAGCTGCACCATGGTGAGGGCGGCGCCGTCTCCGTGGAGAGAGTCGTCGTCCGAGAAGCCGCTGGACGCGCTGCTCGGGGGGTTCAGGTTCGCCTCCTCGGCCCAGCTGTCCACCACGCCCGAGCCGGAGATGTCGATGTCGTTCGGGGTGCCTATGCGCTTCTGGGGCGATGGCGTCTTGCCATCTAAAAACAGACATAAGCGTCAGCTAAAAGAATCACTAGATACCTAATACATACCAATATATTATATATATTGACAATAATAATTATGCCGACTTAATCATAAAGGTCAGTTTCGATTAGTAGAGAATTTTGTGGTAAAAATATGAAATGTTGATGTATTTGTCAAATTTTTACATTGAAGTACTGGTCAACAAATGAATAGGTATTAATTCAAAATTACAAACGTAATAGTTGGAACAGCCTGGAAGTCTTAAATAGTTTATTTGTGTATCAAGGCCGTAAAGTTGATCTTTTTCGACATTTCCGACATTTGAGGCCGAGGCCAAGCAATCAATAAAATAAAAATATTTTTAAAATTGTACAAACTACTGACAAACTAGACTGACAAAATTTTACATTTAGACATTTAGATGGTCTACATGGTGATGGAATATATGAGGCCGTGAGGTAAAAAAAAATAAGAATGACTAAAGGAGTATAAATAAATAGTCATTGCTGTAAGAATTATGCACAAGAGTTTAAACGCGATTTCTCTTTTCTATCGTGTCAGTAGGGACCTAAGGACCATATTCAGAACGGGGGCCTTCTCGGGGGTGGAAATATTTTCACTCAAAATAACCGCGGGAATGGATACGAAGACAAATTTTAAATAAAAAATCTATAAAAAGTTTAGTTAGATCTATAAAAATATAAAGTTTTTTCGATATATCGATATTTTTCCAGTTATTCGCGATTGAAAACATTTAAAAATGCATATTTTTGGACGTTTTTTCCTCGGCTTAGAAGAAATAAAGCTTATAAGAAAACAAAGATTGTTTTTTTTTAATGGGCTAGGTCTAAAATAAAGGGAGTTTATGACTCGTTGAAGAAACTTTTTTTTGCAACAACTTGGGTCGAGGTATTCAACGTTAAATAACGAGAAACTGATGCATTTTTCGGAAAAAACTTATAGAACATTTGTTGTAGTACCTACATGGAATGAGCAAATGTTATTTTAATATTGCGTTATAACTAAGCGAGATACGATGCAAAAACGGTGGGTCGCTCAAATTTTTGAGAAAAAAATTGGCGCTAAAACCCTAGCCATTCCCACCAGAATGGATATTGACCGTTATCTCTTTACAAATTAGTTTATTTTAGTATTAGTCATATAATCCAAAAGTTTGGCCGGGTTAGATGCGTATTTTTCGAAAAAAATATGAAAATGAAAAATGTATTTTTTAAATTGCTTCAAAAAATACATTATTTTTCAAATAACTCTAAAACACAATAAATAACACAAGTCGGGCATATGTATGTCACTTTTAGCTTAATTCCAAATTTTCATGAAAATCGATGGTTTGGCTACGAGATTGGTTTTTCCAATTTAATTTTTTTTAAGGTTATGTACTATGTATCATGGCCTATGTACTATGGGCCTCAAGACAGTTATAATCAAGTTTATCTCCCCCAAGAAAATAGATCTACACCCAAAAAATAATCTCACTAGAACAACTGAAACGGAATTAATAGTCCAAAATAACATTAGGTCCCAAACTGTACTTTGCGCGACTGTACAGAGGTTAAAAGTGACTGATCCGATGGTCTCCCGTGCTGAATATGGTCCTTAGGTCCCTACTGACACGACGGGAAAGAGATCGCTTTGAACCGCCTGTTCATAATTCTTATGAAGTTAGGTTCTAATGCGCCGGACTAAAAGAGATGACACTTTAGGAATGCTGTCAGATCTGTAATACGTCACATTGCAAACAAAAGTTAAAACAAATATTTCTATTAAACTAAAAAAATAAAAGAAATCGAATAATAGCCAAGATATCCAAAGATGTTTTGTAATTCGGGCTATCTACTATGACCTGGTCATCCCCAAAAAAATGGCCCACTCATATTTTGTAGATATTTGGTGTTCCTGATATACTTATTTTATGATACTAGTATGCCATTTTAGAATGCCAAATTTTAATGAAAAACTCATCACTTAACGGTAAAATGTAGACATAAACTAGCTTGCGCTCGGTTATGGTGAATATATATTAAACGAAATTGAGCAAAAAAAGTTCAAACGTAACCTAAGATTCACATCGGACATTTGTTACTTATGTTTATAACTTGTCTTTAATTTTTTGACTGTTCACTTATTCATTAATAAAGTATATCTGAAAAGAGAACAGACAAATTGATTTTCCTAGTTTTGATATTCGTCCTTATTTTATTAACCTTGTTATGTAGACCAAAAAGCGCCTAGGTACACCGAAATGCCTCTGTGGACTGTGTCAATCGAATGGGATAGAGTGGGACAGAGGTTCCGTAAAAATAATTGTGTAACTCACCGTAATGCGGTAGAGGTGATTCTGGTCCGGTAGTGGTCATTGACAGGAGGCAGTGCGACAACCAACCATTATGGTCCAGGATTAGTGAGCCACCCAGCTGGGTGGGCAGTGATTCCCTGGGGATGTGGCTCGACAGCTGGGCCACGGACACCGTGTAGACCCGCTCCCGGAGCTTCTCGCGTACGAACAGCCGCAGAATCTTAAAGGGAGCCTTGAACCATAGAGGCGCCGTCACTATCAGCACCTTTTTCAGCTTGGCCGGGTAACCACCCTAAACAAAAAAAAGAACAATTGATTCTAGCACACAAATCTAGTGTCAAAGAATGTGCCACACGAAACGCATTTTTAACACTAGATCAATATAGAAGATCTATCGCAAATAATTAATTATAAAGAATATTACTACAATAATTTGCTATCAAAACGCGAGAAATTCCCGGGAATTAATGAGGCTGCGTTGTCCAGCTGTAATCGATGCATCTATATAACATTTCCGCCCCAATCCACAACAGACCACGATTGCGGGTTGTGGCGTTTGATGCCAGCCTACAAACTCAATTCTTATTTAAATACTGCACTGCTGCAGCTATATCCAAACTGCGGTTAGGCATGATCCTCTGAAGGATAATTGCGCCCTTCTCTTTGAACTTCGCGCGGTAACGAGCATCATCGGGGATACCCGTGCTTTTGTTTCAAGCGGAGAAAAGTGTTTTCCTCATTTTCCTGTCGCACTCGTTGATACACCTATTTAGAAGTTTGTACCAACAAAAAAGTTGTCTCGCTTTGTTCGTTTGATAACCTTTGAAATTAAATTGCTAATTATAGTAATCGTGGATGTTTATAAAAAAGTAGACCCTGTTGAACAATAGGAAACATTCCCATTTTTTATTTCATAAAAATGCTACCATACTGAAAAATAAGATATGCAAAATATGACGCCTTAACTCCCAATAATAAATTTGTTATAAATTATTAGTCTCGCGCGAGCGAACCGTTTCAAACAGGTTCAAAGTGGTAAATTTCTTAATACAATTAGATATTAGTATACTGTGTTTTATTTTTCTTTCACCAAATTACAGAAAGTGCCGAGAGTAAGTTCGATACTCAGTATAATTGGGAACCATCTGACTTGGTAGTGCAACGGTCAGTGGCGTCCACAGGCAATTAGTAGCGTTGCGTCGGTATCCACCTGACCTACTAATTTATTTAGTTTTATTATTAAGCTGAGCTAACTTAGGCAAACTTTTATTGCCTACTTTTAATTGCTGTTGAATATACTCGGCAAGGGTAATAAAATATTCAAAGCAATTTACTAAATAAATATTAGAGGCATATTTTTTAAACTTTGCCAAGCGCGAGGGTAAAACAACACCTTGCCAAAAGAGTAATTGCTCCGCAACAAGCCTGGTGTATCTCAGGGCTCTAACCTTGGTCCACTCTCATTTCCTTTGTTTACAGTCTGACCTTAACGTGCAGGTTTGGCGTGCTGTTATCAAAATATGCCTAAATCATTCCAACTAACTTTTCAAGCAACTTTTACTACAAAATAATACTTTACGCAGCGATCGATCTAGGTATTGCGGTGACTTACTATTATTCAGCACACACGTCCGTTTCTTGTGGAACAGCCGAGCTGTGTCATAAGATGATATTTTGCTTCACCGTGCACTCCACTGATGCCACTGATTATTGTAGACTATCATACCTATTTAGTATCAACTCGAAGCGAAACTGGCGGTACACGTCAAATTTGCCGAGCAACTGGCAAGCGGCTGGCTGGAACGGGATGCGATAGTGCCCCTGAACGTTAATGCCAGGTGTACGATAAATCTGATCAAGCCACGGAGGGATGATAGCACGGGAGCATCAAGTCTTTATTAAATATGCACCGTCTAGGGGTGGGGTAACGCCGACGGTAGATTAACTTTGGGGCACACCATGTTGCTCTTTCAGACCCGAGATGAAGTTTCAACGAGATCACCAAACGTTTTATTATTTACCTGAATATTCGTTACAACTGTTAATATCAGTCCGAACTGTTATTCTAGGCTACACATGAAAAAATCTATCGTTTTAATACAAAGTTCTCAAATTAAAAACAGTACCGTCTTGTATGTAGGCCTCCACAAAAATAGATTATAAATATTTAGAAACTGTTTCGTGGAACACTCCCAGGCACAATAATTGAATTTTCAACTAAGCATTCTTGCGTAACGTAATGTTTCCAAGTATTTGATATTTCGGATTGTTGCGTGCAAACTTCAGCATTTACCCCTATTGAATCCAAGAGAGTCCCGCAGAACAAGAAACAATAGACACACCGCCGGAACAGAAGACAACTGGATCGTTAAATCGGAGCACACTAAACTGCACCCCCGACTGCACAACATATTAAAGATGAAAGTACATTTCGAAAATAATTTAATATAGTTATACATTAATATGACACAAACATATAAATAGGTTATAAACTGTCCAAATAAGCTTGAAAACAGTATTTGTTTTATATTTTGATTATTTTATTATTTCAATTTGTTTTTTCCACTTCAAACAAATTGCTTTATGGAGGCACACCTAATACATAATGGATAGTCATCCGCAATGGTACAAATTTGATTGATAACCTAACCTAACCTAACCTGATTGGGAACCTAAGATCTAAAAAGGGGTCAAAAGTGAAGCAAAATATGTCACGGGGAAAGGGTAAGCAAAATACGTCAAATAATACTTATTTATTGTATAAATGTTTTCGATAGCGTTTTACCCAAACGCTATAAACGAAAATAAAACTCTCGAACTTCGTTCTCGTGTTTAAACTTTCTTACGTGGATAACACGCGAATGCTATACAACGTTTTATCCACAATCACGGTCATTTATTATCAGATTTAATAAAAATATTATTTGACATTTCCCTCTTGACAGCGGCTGTAATGTCAAAAATTATTGAAATTAATTAAAAATACTTGGAAGGTTGCTATTTAGTTTCAATTGTTCATCGATTTCATTTGTAAAAATTTGTGAAGTTCGTGAAAAATGCAAGAAAGCGATTTTGTTCCTGAGAAAATCCTTCAGGAAGCTGAAGAAGCAACTCTCCAATTATTGCCCGCTAAGTCCAGAGAGTACATCATGAAAAAGTATTTTCCGAATTTAATGAATGGAAAGAAAAACGGGGAGTACTGACAATAAATGAGGAACTTCTGCTATCGTATTTCTTTAATTTAAAGAAGTATGCAATTTAATCCATGTGGTCGAATGGTCGAATAAGTACTCGATGTAAAGGTACATAAAAACATGACATTGGAAAATATAGTAAGCTCACTGCCTATCTGAAGAGTGAGTCGAGAGGGTGGAAATTGAAGAAAGCTGGGGAGCTCATAATGAGGGTGTCTGGTGCCTGTCGTTGCTGTGAAGTGAGTAAATTTCAAAATCAATGATGTAACAGACAGGGGCGCATATCTGATGGTTTTTATACCAGATACCAAGACCGGCGTCTCACGAAAATTCACAATTATGGAAGAATAATTCTCTATCAATGTCCTTACGTCCGAAGAAGTTATCAAACGACATATTCCTTTTATGATACCTTAATCAGAAATTACCTCACAACCTGTTGGAATCAACACTTTGGCGAAAGTTCCTTCATGAGTTGCTTCATTTTTGTATTTGGCAAACGCAGAAACTTATTAGCGGCCATTGCATGAGGCGGACCTCAACATCTTTACTGGCTAATAGAGGTGCTGACCTTATATCGAGGATCTATATCCAATAAGCTTGATATCACAAGGAAAATCCAATGTACTCCTGGTACAAGGTACAAGTCGTTCCTTACAAGAGGAGACATTCATTGTTTCTACAGATTTATCAAAAACTCCGACAAGAACTATGCGTTCTGAAACCGATGACAACTACTACTAAGTTATTAATGGAAACGAATAGTGGGGGAGCCCAACGTGGCAGATTAACATATGGGGGATACGGATACCTTGCACCCTGTTGAGTACCTCCACCATATCTAAGCCCTCTATATAGGGCCGCGCATGTAGGGCAGCCGGTCAGAATAGTAAAAAAAATCGATAATTGGAAATACTGGAGAGTGTCAGATTCAGGTATGGTATGCTGAAAAGTGTGAATTTCAATAATCTGACGATATGACATGATGTAAGGGAGTGGGAGGGTCATACTCTTGCAAAAAAAAAGCAATCCTTACCTCGCAGGCGATTATTTTTTATTTGAAAGAAATAATTCAAGGATAACGGGAAAAATATAATCTGCCGATTTCTACAAGCCGAAGTAACAAAAATCGTTGATATAGCTTAGCGCGTACAGCTTCTGTGAAACTACATACTAATACCGGATGCGCTTAATGGCTACAAACGGCCCATAAGGGGTCTTAAATGACCGAACATGTTACTTAAGGCTTGTATAATACTAAAACAAACCTGTTTTCTTAATTTTTTGTGAATCTTAAATGAATCTTTGAAAAATGCACAAAAACAGCAAAAAATGCACCATTTTTAGGTAGGTACTTTCCCGGTCCTTCTATGCGTACGGTCTATGATTTTTCAAGTTTTTATACCTAAAAGTTGCGTTCTATACAATAAAATCTTTTGGAGATAAAACTTCTTTAAAATCACATATTTTTTATTAATTCCAACGACCTATGAACATGAACCCATCAACAAAACTGTCAAAAAGTTTGAAAATATGGTTTTTTATTAACCTCGGTCATTTTTTTTACCTCTTATTTATTTATCTTTTGTAATTTTATCAGATAGAGAATTGCGAAAGTATGTATATAATAAAGATATGTGTTTATATTATTATAATTAAAAGAATAGATTTACGTGTACACAAAATAACGTAAAAAACTCTTTACAAATTTCAACAAAATTGGTTAGTTTTGTATTTGCATGCTATTTCCCATTAATTTTACTTGTCACATTAAATGATTTAAAAAAATGATGAAGAAGATCCCTGCAAATAATCGTCAGATTATGGAACAGCACCATCAGGACATCAAGCTGAACCGTCTGCGTCTGTATGAAAATCTGACGCGCTCGAGTATTTCAAATAGCGATTTTTTTGCATTTTCAAAAAGGCGCCACGAGCTTGCGTTACATCATAATCGTCAGTGTTTTGAGTGGGAGCTCCGTTCGAGTTCACTTAACATCTCCTCTGAATATCTGAATATTTTTTCCCCCATTTTTCGTACGGCCACCACTGCCATGCAAACCGGCAGATTAACATACTTCCGTCGTCAAAGACACGTGAGGCATATACAATTATACACTATCAATATCTGACGCCCTCGAGTAATCCCATGTGACAGTATTTTTTTTAAATTTTTTTAAAGTCTATAGTCGCTCCCCCCACCGGTAAAAGGGATATCTAACCTTTCTTGCTTGTACCATCTTACCACGACGCTCGAGTGAGTACTTCATAAGCTTCGTAAGTGCGGATAAAACTCCAATTATAATGTGATTGTGGATAAATAAATAGATGGATAGATAAATAGGTGGATAGATAAATATTATTTCTTGTGCCCCCAGTGAATTATGACAATTATTTTTTAAAACGACTATCTGTTTCATGGAGGTTATGAAACATATGTCATCTGTGCAGTTTGGACGTAGTCCGGAAATCCTACGGAGGGAACCTCATCAACTGTGAGTCATACATACTCTGTAGTGCGTCTGACAAAACGACCCCAACCCCCATCCCATAGGGTGGATTTCTTCCGTCGTCAGAAAAAATGTCAATTGCGAGATAGCCTTTGCATCGTATAACATACTTAGTAGTTGCCACTTAACCATATCAAATTACAATCTATAAAATGCGTAATTTAGGCAAGTATAAGATTTATCAAGTATTTATTTTGAAGTGAATACTTCTTTAGCCGCATGAGAGTGATTTTTTAAGGTCGCGTCACGACACATTTCATAACATTTTTGCCTCGCAAGTGAGATACATCATATGACAGATATGAGGACAGAGAGAGAAACAGAGATATCGAATGCAGCTGTGACTTGGGCAACGATCCCCCACAAGTGTTCTAAAGCGGAAAACAATTTTGATATAATTTATAACCGATCGTGACAGAATCGGAATTAACCAGAATACAATATTACTCATGCATATCCTGCTGGATATATCTGGATTGGGCTTTCGATTCTGATCCAAATATATGATGTTCTTTTTGCGAAGGATGCGTCCTTGTCACTACTTACTTTCTTCGTGAGAAATTCGGTTTAGATATGAATAACGACCGGAACATTGTCACGACTAAATCAGGAATAACGATTGATGCTAGATTCTCGAGAAATCTACACCATTTAGAATCACGAACATATGTGTCACACTTCAGTTACCATAAAGACAATATGTAGAATACCCCTCTCTCTATCTCTCTCTCTCACTCTCTCAACGAATCGGTAAAGAAGTATTCACTTCTATCACGTGTACTCTGCGCACGCGAATTTTTTTTATTTGATTTAGAAGTAGTGGTGACAACTAGTTCCTTTGAAGCAAAGAAGGATTGAGAAATTTTAATTTTAGATTGAATTGAATCCTCCTCATAACCTTCAGCTACAGATGTGCTCTTCCATCCGCCATGCCTCTTTAAACTTGTAATATCTGCCCCGCTATCTGCTAACAGCCCTTTTAATAGTAAAAATTTGCCAGTGCACAAGTCTTCTAGAAACAATTTTCGTAAAAATATTTGTTGTGCTTATTACACCTTCAACAACCTCTATTTTCATCATATTTGTTATTATGAAAATATTTCAGACAGAAATAATTTATTGGATTTTTTTAATATCGAACACGACCTTGCCAAAATGTTTTATTTTTGGTCGGGGACCAACTTAAAGTGGGTCTCGTAGCTCTTAGCAATGAAGTGCAAACGGAATGACATGATACGACCCAGAAATTACTCTACTATAAAAGTATGCCCTGTATATTCTCAGCATTCGGTAATTTGAGTTATTTAACAATGATTTTTGGTATAGAGCCCCAAAAGCATTTTTCCCACGGCTGTTAGGTACATTCATTATTTTTATTACAAAAAAAACGAGAATCTTTCTTGTTTGTTTTGGTTTTCACATTTTGATTCACACATTTGTTTTAATTGAAAAACTATACAGCCCATCGTACATTGTACTCTTAAGAGTTTATGTAATTTTATTTAAACGATTTGTATCTCAAAAAGGAACTTGCAAATTAGTTTACAAAGTCGCGTAGCTGTAGAACAATGCCAGCAATTCATGTCATGCTCGAAACTAACTTAATAGTCCGAGGCACACTTATTTGTGGTAGGTACCTAATTTCCATGTGAGCAGAATATACGGGATTAAACTGAAAATATAAAATATCTATACTCGTATATACCTTAAATCTTTAGGAAAAATACAATCTCAAATAATAATTCAAATAATATCCACAATCGCAGAAATAATAGTCAATCAATTGTTAATATAAAAACTAGCAGGCATTTTGTTTTCATTGTACAACGTCAGTCGTAAAAAAGACAGTATCATTTTACATTTGCAATAAATCACTTTTATTGTCATACCTGCAGATGAAATCGATAATTAATTTGAAAAGGTAAGAACTGCGATTCCGAGGATAAAATAAATTACGACGTTATACAACTGGCGCCCAAATCGTAATTAAACTGGGCTGTGGCAACCTTATGACTTATTAATTATTAGAAAAGAAATAATCACTGGCGTCCTCGATAAATCACTGCTAGACGTGCTGCTGCCCACTGAACTGATCGTATCGTGCCAATTCAATAAATCCGAGTAGGGTAAACCGAAGATCGAAATGTCAAAAGTCGCGTTCCATGTAATTAAATCGGACAAAATAGTTCCAAATTCGAACAGTTTTTTTTTTGTTTACTTAGCGACAATAGAAAATAACAAGGACCTTATAGATTCAACTGTCTTGGAATTGCGTAACGAAGTTCTCTCATGCGATCCGGCATGTCCTGCGACCATAAATTATTTTCAGGGGTGGTATTCTAGGATTTCCACGAATTTGGTCGCCTTCCATGTAATACAATAATAACCTACAAAAGGCGTTATTTATAAAATATAGGCCACGGAAGCCAATTATTATTTTTAAGAACTCACACCCTACATTATATTCACACAACACTCTGACATTACAGTACCTAAGAAAAGTATAACAGAAACATTTTTTGTGCAGAACGACCATATTACAAGTAATACGCGCATATTTACCATCTTCATAATACATAAACATGTATAAGACACTTGTAAACGGTTATTGAATATAAATGAATAATTTCCATTTTTTGCGGTAGAACAAATGTTTCAATATATATATGAAAATGATGAGAGAGCTTCACTCACACTTTCCACACTAGTTCTAAATTAATGTAGGAGACACGTCGGCACGGTCAGCTAATTGCCATTTTATTTGCTTTATAAATAAGAAGTGCCCTAATGCAAAAAGTGTAATATTTTTTGAAGTGACCATTGATTGAAATGAAGAAACTAGAATGATGAGCATGCGCAAGTCTGTGTTACATGTAGCTTGAACATGCCTGTGAAAACCGATGAATGAGGAGGCTGGCTCTCTGCGTAGCTCTGGGTCGTTGATTGAAGGGTAGGTAAGTCCTTCAATCAACGTCTGGGCTGGGCCCATAGAGGTGAATTCTCGTACGGTCGACTAATGCCTCGTGCCTGTTGCCATTATAGAAAGATCTGAGTACCTAATAGATTGATTTACGCGAACTACTCGTATGCTTCCTTGGGTAGGTAGGGAAAATGATAGTTACTTGCCGGCCGTTTTGTGCTTGAATGAGAAATTTTGAGTAAAAATGAGTGCTTTAACTACGAAAACTAAGCTTCTAGTTTTTAGTGGTTTTTATTTCGTTTTCAAGTAATTTCAAATGTTTTTATTAATCGGAGGAGAATTATCTATACATAATGGAGAGCCTATTCGTACTCTATTAGTAGTAGGTATCTGTTATGTATTATTAATAATATAAGTTATGATTAAAAATCAAACTGTGAGTAAATCTACTTGTTGGTTGGATCTAGGTATTGAATCAAAGAACACTTTGGATAATATGTCAACATTAATTAGCACAATCTTTAGTTTCGGATTTGTGCATGGCTTTGCCAGCAAAAGTAGGCCTTTCCATTTATTAGAAAAAAGATCAGCATGTAAAATATTAGAGGGGATAGATAGCAGCCCGACATGGAGGGAATTTGCTGTTTTAGCCATGATCCTTCAATCAACGCCATCGTTGATGGACGGATTCCTTCGATCAACGCCATGATACAAAGACAACGGTATGTCAGCGCGAAGGTAATGTGACGTCAGGTGAGGTGCGACATTTCCAGTTACTTCGTAACACGGTACCTACCTACCTGCCTATAGCGGTAGGTAGGTAATCAGCAGTGGCGGATCGTGACTAGATCATCAGGTAGGGCAGACAAATTTAATCTTGATACTACTAAGTTTGGTCCGCGAAGCTTTAATGGCATCTTGAAAATGTTTTAAATTTTCAAGCATTTTGGAATTTGATACCTTTTTGAAATAATAATATTTATTTACGAATTACTGATGGTAGAAATAAATTGGAATAAACAAAATATATTATATTATATTGCTAAATATTTTTTATAAACCAATATTTTGTTTGTCAAATTTACGATCAATGATTCAACGAATTTTAATTTTCCTTGCCGTATTTTGCCTTTTTTATTTAACTATGGTTTGTCAATTTACTTTTGGAATTTTAAAACTAAAAACTTTTTCTTGAATTTTTGATATGAGTAGTTTGTGTGTCTGAAAAAAGAACACCTCGTAGGTATGTCAGAACGTACCACCACCACTCGCACAGTTTCACACTCACCCGATGATGCCGCCATTGTTTACAACGCAAAAAATAACAAAATACGCATATTACGAATAGCATAAGAAATATTTAAATATGTAAGGTAAGTAGGTACCTAATCAAATCACGTCAATCACGACCGCCAAGACGAAAAGCCGAAATATCGAGCGAAAAACTAAATCCATATACTTTACCGGGATATCTTGTATCTGCACAATACAACTTTAATCTAAACTGAAAATAGTGAAATCTGAATCATTAATCATGTGACTTTGTAACACCAATCACCAATTAGGGGCTATAGGGCGCGAATCGTGGACGTTATATCACTCAAACCGCGCCGGACACATCGGAGCAATACGAAGAGGTTACCGATGGGCATACCCGTGAGCATAACATACAAAATAATGTATGAAACAGGCGCGCTTGCAGTGAATTCCTCTTCAAGTCTGTTTAAGAAGTTGTAATTAAAAATCAAAAAATACATTTCCCACTACTTGATTGGTGGGGTTTCGTTAGTTGTTAGTTTTACTCGTATTACTTGTTAGATTAGAGATTAGCTATTACTAGATACATAATAATTATATAAGAATCATAGCTGAAAAACTAAAGAATGAAGCACGATATTATTTTCGTATTATAGGATAGGCAAAATAGGTAGTTTCCTACACACCTAACTTATAGGTAGGCTATAATAGATACTTCGATATTAATCGTGCTCCTAATACTAGATAAAATTTTAAATCCCGTACAATTTAGTGGTAATTATAATAATAAAGTTCTTATTTGTAAGTTTTAAAACAAAAATCATTAGTTCAGCAAATAGTTACTTTGCCGCTTCAGAAAACTGACGGCGCGGCTACAGGCCACGGGCTAGCCCATCTCAGACTGTCTCAGGGTACAACCTAGACATACGTTTACCGTTTCGCTCGCACAATCGTCGTCGCGTACACCTCGAACGTATAGCGCGAATACAGGCCTGTTTGTCATCTACGGGCGTGCCCCCAGCGACGATTAGCAGATCTCCGTCATGCTATGGGCAAACGGATCGTATTACTAATTTATTTCGGGTGCGTAACGCGCAAAATTTAAATCGGAATGTGATTACTGAATAATAATATACTTTTTATTTATAATATTACTAAGACTTTTAAAATCTGTTATGCTATTGGGTTAAAACATACTGAACATGATAATTGAATATGTTTTTTCTTTTTTATTTTTATACCTTAAATCCTACTGCCCACCTCGAGGAGCCGCCACTGAAAAATCAGATGTGTAGGATGTCGTTTTTTTATTAAGCTATAACTAAATGGGATATTTAACATAATTTAGAGCATAGTTTTGGCCATCCATCATGTGAGTTACAACTTTTTTTTGTTGGGACGAATTTTGCAAATAAATTTTTGCTTGTCTGCGAAATAATTGGCAAAACAAGTTTTTTAAAACATACATTGCGCTATTAAATCAACAGCTCGGGATATAACCATGAAATTTTGGCTACTTATAGAAGACATTACAGTGCGTCCGATGGCGTTAAGTTTTTAAAATGAGACGTTTTTGTAGCCTCAAAATTGCTTCTAGCAAATCTGTACATGGAAAACTTCACCCTGCTGAGAGTTATGTTAATTATTACGAATTTATATATGAATATATCGAATGAAAAGTAGATAAAACTACGAAAAAGTTGTTTTTTAATCAGCACGCTAGGACTTATGGTCTTCGAGAAATCGAATTATCAATGCACTGCGTTTGTGTAGCGAAAGAAGTGCGCGAACGAAGAACAAAATAATGCATTTGAAACACTACCTGAATTTTAAATTATCACATCAGACGTATCACATAAGTATAGTATATCTACTATTATCTACATACCATTCTTTAAATTTAGTCACCTATTGTTTTGACAACTTGACAACACCTCGCGACAGCACAGGTTCTCATTGTTTAAAAAACTGTAGCACAAAATAATAATACTCGCACGTATCCACCTCTGTGTATACCTACACAAAACGTAAAATCTTGTCAATTATCAATTTCAATTTGAAAACAACTTCGTAACTGCGTAAAACTCGCGCCTAAAATCATGTTGACGAGAAATACGTCATGTGAGATGCATGCGCACGACTGATCAATTTGGGTTCGGCAATCTGACATGCCATTGTCTTCGTATCACGGTTTTAGCCGTCCGTTCGCCTCCTAGCGCCCAAACATTAAACGTAAGTACAAACGAGTAAGATTTTTGTTTACTTCCATTTAGTTACGAGGGCTTGTTGGCTCGCAATTTATCTTTTAATTAATTGTTATTATTCATTATGCCAAACAGTGCATTGCGTAACAGGAGCTGTTGTGTGTAAAATTGCCAATCAAGAAAAAATATGGACAGAACAATACGTTTCATTGTTTTCCCGAGAAAGAGACAGCAGTACGTCGGGTTTGTTTATATTACCAACACTTATCTATGGCGTTGTTGAGATAATAAATCGTAGGAGAGCATGGGAAAACCAGTGACTACGGCAATGCGCGTGTGTTCGCTCCATTTCAAGTAATACTGCAATCCTTAGGAAAAAACCGCATGTGCAAAAATTATGAAAATTGAGTTAAGCGCGAAAATCAGTTCTAGACAGCTTACATATTTACATAAGAAAACCACCGGTTTCCAGCCACACATATTTATTTTGAAAAGAATTCTAAACCTATCATCTACAAAAAGATTTGCTAAACTAAAGAAAAACCCCGCAACTACAAAAAACACCGCATATTATAATACTTGTCATAGTCATGCAAACGCGGTGTTTTCGCTAAGTATTTGCGCGTATTTCCGTAATTTATTTATTTTCTCTCAAGTTTGGTGTTAAGTGGTTTGTTTTAATTTGTGTATCATTAATCATGAATCATACAATTAATGCGTATCATTAATTAGTGTATCACATCATCACATTGTGGAAATAAGATAAGTCTGTCATGTCATATAATGAGGACATATTTAATAATATCTTGTTACAAGTTTGCTTTACTTCACTGAAAAAATACAGAGGTTCCTAAATATCATGTACAAACGAAAAGTTGTGATTCCTCAGGTTTTAAACATAGGTCCGGAAATGGAAAATCCAAGATACAGGGTGTTAAACTCTTTAAAAATAAGTTTCTTATAAATATATGCAAGATACTTAAGATAAGATTTTTTTTAACTCGGTGACTTATTTGTAGTGATGAGGGGCTAGTTTCGCCGTAACTATGATTACAATTACTAAGTGGCATCCCGAGAGGCAATTTAACAAATATTATTGACGAAAATATTCACTTCACTTATTTTTCTATAATTTATATATTAGTTGTTGTCATATTTCTCTTACTTCGTTCACGAGAGAAAAATAAAACCACTGTCTCTGAACTGCACAAACATTAAAACAAAACAAAATTTTTTTTTGAAAACGACTCGAGATACAAAACTATTTAAGCAACAATTTTTTTTAGCAATAGTGTATTCGTTACACCACGCATTTTTTCATAAAATGACTTGAGGAATCATCTGAATAAAATATCCAGGAACACTCTAGAAAGAAAATAGTAGACATTTAAATTTGGTTTCTTTCCAGATCTTATTAAGAATATTTTCGAACATGTCCAAAAGAAGTAAACTTTTAGTCAGCATGGCTCAAAACATACAAATAAGAACTCACCCTTTGTACCCCTGGGTAAAGTAAAAAATCAAGACTTGCATGCTTATGGCACGACGCTTTCGCTGGACGGGGAAAAGAAGAGATAATTAGCCCATTTAATGCGGTTTTTTTTCCTCACAGGGATATTAAACATTTTGTTCTTTGGGTTGACAACTTGATACAAGATATTTGTATCAAGTATTTCGCATCCTTTTATGTCTGTCGACAGCTTCCAGCATCAGGTGGAACTGTCATTAAAAAGCAAAAGAAAATTTACGATCTTGATGATTTCGTAACAGCAGTCGGAAAAGCGAATTCAAAAAAGGTGGAAGCCAAAACTATGCAGTGTAGATATTTTTTTTATGTGGCAAGATTATTCGTAGCAAACAAAAATAAAAAACCTAGATCCTCGTCACTTGGCAAAAATAACTGAAATTGTGGCCAACAGGGAATTCTTTTCTTTAAAGTACAAGTCTGATATAATATATATGAAATGGATTTTATTCAAAAAACAATTTTAAAGAAAGGAATGCCTAAAAGTAAAAAAGAAACTCTTCTTGAAAACCTCCAAACTATAATTCCTTCAAATGGGTTTCAAATCTGGAAAACCTTGAGGAGGAAGATAAAGATGAGAAAATTTTGTTCTGTTTTATAAATAGTTCATTTCCATAAACTATTTTTCGTGTATTGTATGGGATAAAGTTTTATGCATCTGGCTAGAATAATTAGCTTTTCTGTTTATTGTAGTAGTTCTAATAAGTATTCAATAAATTAATCATAAACTAATGTCTGTTATTTAATTCTTTTTATGTTACATTAAAATTGCGAACTAACTCGTTACAATTTATGGAATTATCCTAAGAAAAAACACCGCTTGAGTTTAATTTCAGTAGATGCTGTGGTTTTTCTTAGCATTTTCTAATAAAAATTGAATTCGTTTTCCCAGTATCTAACTTGTTAGGCAAAAGATGGGGAGAAACTGTGTTTTTTTCTAGAAAAAAAGAGTCCTTTCTAGAAAAAATTCATTCATATAATGATATTATTTTCATTTGCAGCGAAATAAGGATATATTTTATAAGGATATAAAATCCTTTTGGAAAAGGATTTTATATCGTTTTCAGCGTTGAAGAGAGTAAAAGATTACCGCAGATATACATTATCTAACCTCAAAGTGAACTCGCTAGCAATAATGTGTATCGAAAATCAAGTGCTAAATGCCCTCAGCTCTGACAAAATTATCAACGCTAACGAGAAAGCTAGAAAAAACCCTTTTTGAATCTACAATCGTTTTTTTTTTGTACATTTTTGAATAATGGTTACTATAATTATTATATTATTACTAATTAATATATTACTAATTGTAATTACTAATAAAAAATAATACACGTTTAAAAGAAGTTTTACAATCAATGTACACTCTGTCCTACCATTATCAAAATAATAAAAAAAACAAATGAAGAAAATGGTAATATCAATTTAGATTGTGTAGAATCTGAAAAAGTTTTGCTGAAACAGAAAAAAATCAATGAGGTAGGGGAGGGCGGCGGAATTTTCTTAGGGCCTTGGGTTAATGTCTGAGGCACTATCACGTTTAAACGAATTCTAGTATAGTACAATTCAAAAATGCAGCAGAAATGTTTTTGCACTTCCCAAACAATCCAGCGGTGCATGAATATTTAAATGTCCCTATTTCTACTTTGTCTTCCTCATAGATCAGTTTGCCAGTAATTCCATGGGAACTCCTCAGAAATGCATTGGTGTGAAAACAAAAAGCAAATATATCTAAACCTGTTTGTTCAACAGTTGTGGTATTACAACTGTATAAAATTAAATGTTTCAGGTTTAACATATCTTCAGCTTCACTCACATCTACTATTTGGAGTAGTATATATTATATTAATAGTTATAAAACGAAATTAAATAGCAGTTTTCAAATATGTATGTTTAAATAATATGTTGAAAGAACACCAAAGTACATAAAACGTTTTAATAAACTCCTTTATTGTGTATGATTCTGTATAAACAAACCAACAATCAGCTGATTCTTATTCGTTTGATCGCAGCGCCACCAAATGTACCGTGGTAGTTTTATCTCCCAATAGCAGCTCGTAGAGTACCGATCGGTAGAGTTAAACATGAAATTTTATTGCGATATTAAGTGCCTCATTATACATGAAAATGTATATATATTATGTCCCTACTTAATAGTACTTAATGTAATAGAATTTCTTCTACAAGAGCCCATTTGAATTATGTTTCAGATAAAGACGTAATCACCAGCCAAGTCAAAACAAACTCAAATGCGGGCGCGGGAGGATCGCCGCCGACAACAACATCAACACGCGTTTGGAAAAAACGGGGGAGGAATCATCGCTCGTGTAAACATGACTAATCAGACAACCGACTGAATTAGATAATCCTGACGGACCGCACACTGCACACGACCGTATGAATGGAAAGGATGATTTAATTACGAAAGTGGGCGTGTGCTCCCAGTCAAGGACTCCAAAGGTTAATCTTCGGCGTAATACGCGAAATTTAAATTCATACTCCGTGGCCGGACTCCGGATATACGGTGAGCTCACTGCCTCGAATTTCGCCACGTCGGAATTCCAAGTGTTGCTTGCCCCAATACGGATTATGCCCCCTCAGTTTCGGTCAAAAGAATGTGTGCCACTATCCTTAATTTTCGCCCAAGAACCACTTTGTCAAGATTTTTTCGAGACAAAGATTTCCGCGTTGATTTTTCTGCCAAGCAACGTAGACAGACAACAGATATTTTTCATATATAAATATTGCCGACAGGTAACTGAGCTGGACATTCTGAACAAGTTTCGTATTACTAAGATATTCAAATCCGAGGTAAAAAAATATTGTTTACTTTAACACATTGCTGTCTATGGAGTTGATAATGTTTTAACCACTTTACAGAATTATTACCTATCTAGTCCAATATGATGCAACTTAGCAATTAATAAACCTTTGGGTACATTGTGCAAGTAATTATCCCAAATCTAATAATGCCCATTTTTTGGTGCCATTTTAATAACTTATTACAATCGCTTCTGAACGCTCTCGCTAAAAAGCGATGCCAACTTTACCTGAACAAATAAATTTGTGAAGCATTTTAATGGTTTTCTAAAAATAATCGCTAAGTATAGATAACTAGAAATAATTATAATTAAATTATAATAGGTACTGGTTATATTATATACTTACCGATTAGTTTTGTATAATAGCATATTAAAATGCTAAACCAAGAAATTTTTGTTGGTAAGAAAACAATAATTGCATTAGTACCTACTTCTGACAAATAGGAATTAGCAGCGAGATTCAATTAAGCTATATAATTGCACAATATGGTAACTTAAAAACAATTAGAAATACACTCGATTGCGCGTGGATATTTGCCGATGGGCTTCTATTTCCAAAGAGATACTTTTAGCCGGATTTCTTGCGTTGTAATGTTATCGTGCTCAAGGCTTTCCGTTTTTTCGGGTATATCTGTGTGGGGTAGGAAATGCGTGTTAATAGCTGGGTTAGTAAGTTTATGGTTAGTGTTACAAAGCATTTAGCGGTTAAAAAGCGTGGGTACAAAGTCCTTAATCTATGTTAGTATGCTGGTGTTTGGGTCTTTCTGTTTATATTTTTTTTGTATGGTTTTTTCTTATGTTTTTGTTTATCTGTTTTTCCTGTTTTTGGTTGTTTTATTTTTTTGGTTTTCTTTTGTTTTTATTAATGTTTTTTAATTTCTTGTTTCTATTTATTTTCTGTTTCTGTTTTTATAATTTTTTCAAAATACAATTGTTATCGTTAATATTAGTGGCGGGGGCATTCACGATTGTGGGGTTGTTGTGGATATTTAATTTTATAATAAAGTTCGGGATGATTCTCTTTTCAATATAAGATTCGGACATAGATGGCCTGGGGCTCTATCCCGTACAGAAGGATAGATGACCTGGGGATACAGAAGGCGTGCAGAAGGATAGATGACACTTTTTTAGGTTAATTTTCAAGCTTTGGCATCAAAAAAGTTCCCCTTCCCCTTCCGTTTTGCCCTTTTTGCCAAATTTTATTTTGGTTTGAACAATTTTTTTTGTGTTCTTTTATACGAGTTTATTTTTTGTTTTTGTAGAATATTTTTGGTATATTATTATTTGCCTTTATCTTAATAATATATGGTACACATTTTTAAAATACGTTTTTTTAAACGTCTCATTATTTAATATGATCTTTACTATTCTTTTTGAACTGGGACATTTGTCCCGTTATAGTATATAGAACATCTCACCCGTATCGTAGGGAGAGATTTGAAGAACAAGATGTTGCAAGTGTTCTTGATTAAATATCGTACCACTTATTTTTTTTGAGGTTTTGGCCCTTCATATTGCAGTTACAATTTTTTTTAGAAAGACGGTGCAACTCCCCCGGAATTACCTTATAGAAAATGTACTTATCTTCTGAATAGATATATAACACGCATTTGCATATAATACTGTATAACCTGCCACTCAAATAATAATATTATAACCACAGGCCCTGAAGGCTCATATATAGTGGGGGACAAAGTAAAATAAATTAAAAAAATTAATTTTTATTATTGAAATACGTATAATATTTTATGACATAGTTATAAACAAAAATCGAATGCTAAATTTTCCAGAGAGGGCAGGCAAGCTCCCTGCTTTGACCCCCCCGCCCTCTTCCAACGCCCATGATTATAACCGACCTATTTATTAGGTATTATTACCTTTGCTATTATTCCTTATTATGTGCCATATATAGTTATAGTAATATAGTAGTAAGTATGTAATAGATTTACCTACATAATTATTATGTTCGGTGGACGTAGATGTTTTTTTTGACCGGGCAGTTACTTATTTCGTTTTATTATTTCTAGCTGGATGTCGATATACTGTGTCGGTAGGTAGTCGCTTGTTTCCTTCCTGTGCTGGTGTGATGTCCGTTGATTTTCCTCCAACAAATTATGCGCACGTAATGTTTTCAAGCCTTTTTAAGCGGCGGTATCATTGACCCTTACGACGCCCGCCCTTGAGACTATACCGGAATCAGGAATGGTTTCTTTCCCGAGATATTTTATACTACACTGACTGGCGAGGAATTAATTAATAATAGACATAAATCCAACATGCCCGCGACGAGTTGCACTATATTTTCATCCTAGTTTACTTCGCAACTCGGTCGAGGATCAGGTATTTGGGTTTTTGCCAAAGTCCAGCATTTTTTAAAAACATAATTAGTAGTAATTTAGCTGGTCTTAACGATAAGAGCTAACCTGGTAACCTTCCTGCGGTGGAGGCGGACGACCGTCTTAATGAACGGTGAAAAATGGTTTACTTTTAGCAAACATAATTCGCAGGAATGGTTTGTGTAAACGTTACCGGGTCCTCGTTAACTACAACAGTTTAAATGAAGCGTGAACAATTTGCCAGGGAAGCTCTATGTGGGCCGTTTCCAGGGGAAATTCTCCAAGCAAACACGCTGTTTCCTCTCGTGAGTAGGTAGGCTCGGAATCAATACGAATTATTTATAGCATAGGTACAAAATTTTGTTCGTTGAGTAGGCATGCACGCGTGTGCCCGCTTCTCTGATACTTTTATTGTTAGTACTAAATCTATAGTGTAAATTATGGGTTCAAAGTTACCATCTGCAGTCCTTGCAAATAAAAGATCAGGTGTATAGAGCGTTGAAGGAAAAAAAACTGGGTTTTGATACTGCGATAACTGTGCGATTGTGGTTAATGAAAGAATAAATCTATTAACACTTGGAAAAACTGGAACTTCAAGTAAATACTAAGGAAATGATTAAAAAACTAGGGCCCTAGTGTTGGTCAGGATGGGAAAAATGTCCACGGTTAATAATAAAATCAAAAGATGCCAATCAAGATAGTGTCACTACAAAAAATATTGTAGCGCAAAAAATTAACCCAGCTGTTATTTGTGGAAGTGAAGATAAATCAGTCGGTCGTGTTTTAATTGAGTGCAATTATAAGTAATTGATGAAAAAACTTCAGATGTTGAGTTGTCCGAACATTACACAATAGAAATCCCTAAGCAGGTAAACCCAATGATTGTTATTGTTGATGTCAAAGAAAAATAGTATATAAACAGGGAGGACGAGTTCATTCAGCTGATGGAGCATCAGAACTGTTTGTCTAACGTTGTAAAGAGGAATATTAAAATTAATAAAAAGTATGTATCAAAAAATAAACATCTACACCATATATGAGCAAACCCAGGCCCCTGGGCCGGATGCGGCCCTCCACCAGCTTCAATCCGGCGAGAGTCAGAAAATTACATAGTTGGAGTGTGCACATGGTCGGTTCACGAAAAGGTTTGATCGGAATTCTGAAGGAAAGCGCAACCGCTATGAATGTGCAAGAATGATTTAATAATTCCGCATTGCATTATTCACCCACAAAACTTGTTCTCTAAGTGCATTCGACTGAAGAATGTTATGGATGCGGTAGTAAATACCATTAATTTCATTAGATCCCGCGGTCTTAATTAACCATCGCCAGTTTAAAAGCATTTTTGGAAGAACTCTCTACATAACACGATGATGTGACATATTATTGCGAAGTAAGGTGGCTAAGCAAAGGTAAAATGTTAAAAAGGTTTTATGACCTTAGAAAAGAAATAGCTGATTTTATGGAAATGAAGAGAAAACATTACCGCAAATTTGTGATCCAACTTGGCTTTGTGACTTGGCATTCCTTGGTAGACATCACAGGACACTTAAAGGACCTGAACATGAAGCTTCAAAAACAAGAGCAATGGTAAATGAGCCGTTCAGTCATCTTAAAGCTTTTCAAAACAAAATTCGCTTGTGGGAAACAAATGAGAAGTAAGTAAAAACTGTTTTCATTTTCTAACATTATCCAGTCACGAAAACATTGAATACGGTCGTTATAGTGATGAACTGGAACTACGTCAGAGCAATTCACTGATTTTCCGATTTTAAGAATATGGATAGCACTCAATATTTTTGCAAATCCTTGTAAGTGAAATGTGGAAGATGATCCGCTTCACCTACAAATGGAGCTGATCGAGCTTCAAGAAAACTCATATCTGAAGTCTAAATTTGATAGGGAACTAAATTTGATGTGGAACTAAGCGAATTTTACAGAACATACCTTTCCGAAGAAAAGTATCCACACCTGAGAGTTTTCTAACGAAAAATAATTTGCACATTAGGAAGCACGTATAGTGAGCAGTAAAATTAATAATAATAAGCATCGTACTCGGCTTAAAGATGTTAATTTAGAAAACACTTTGCGCAACACGTTTCTCAGCTTCAAACTCAAGTATGTCATTAATTTTCATTTGATTTTTCTCTTTTTTTCATTAATGTGCTTTTTATATGTTTGATTATGCTATTATAATTAATAAATAAAAAAATGTGTGAATTTCTGTGACTTTTTTATTCACTACTACCTACTTATTTCTTGCCTACGGCCCGCGACCTGATTAAGTCCCGAAATTACGCCTTTAGCTACGCAAAGGTTGCCCATACCTGGTCTACACAATGGTCTATTGCCTGTATCACTGGATCACTTGAGGTTTTTGAAAGCCTTATAAAATAATAGAAGGATTTTCATAGGATGAGACATGGGACCGTTTTTCTGTGTATGAATACGTTGGGGGCCTTACGATGCTACGTGTTGGAAATATGGACACCAAGTAGCCCGATGCAAACAAGCAAATGATTATGCACGCTGTGGCGCTGAGTGATGGCATGCTCATCGACAATAGAAGAATGTATAAACTGTAAATACGCGCACGATGTTTTAAAAACCCCTTATATAGATTACAGCAATATATGGTATAATAGTGTTATCGATAAAAAATGTATTTGCTACCAGCGAGCATTGGAAAAAGTAAAGTTCAAAATACATTATATATGTATGTATAGCAACTAAGAAAATCTAACAAGATGGTTACAGCTACAAGCGACGAGTTAGCTAGTCAAATATGGTAAAAAGTCTGGCAATTTTTGTTCAATTTGTTCAATCCTGTTGTACATTATCGCTAGCCTTATCGCTAAGAGGCATGGTTTCCGAGAACTCGAAAAAAAAAGTACCTCCTACACCTTGCACGACTTAAATTTTTCGTATGATGAAGGGCCGACGGGAATTTTGAGCCAGCATATATCGGAAACTATGTGAGATGGCGAAAAATTAAGGCAGTCAATCTTGTTGCACATTTTGTCAGCTATAATTTGGTATAGAAATGGCCTTATCACTAGGACGCATAGTTTCCGAGATCCACAAGCGAATCGAATCGAAAAATTGTACATTATCCACGTACGCCTCTGCACTCCGCTCACATTGGAGGAGTGGGGACTTTTAGTATGTTTACCTCATAAAGTGAAAAATTGTGTTCCTTCCATTTCCCTCTACAATATTTCGTCGACTAGAGACTAGTAGACCTTGTTGTTAAATAGACAAAGAATTATCTTATTTTCAAGGATTGCAAAAGAAATACTTGTTAACAAAAAAAAAACAAAACAGACCAATAAAATCTATTCTAAAAAATACACTAAAAAGTACAAAATAATTACGTTATTCTACGACTATTACTACTTAGAATACAATCAATTCATTATACAATTATATTGTTATTTTTGGAGTCGCTGCCAGCCGACTTCCTTATACGTTTGTAAACCTTGACTGGCACCGACTCCAAAAATAACAATAATTGTACTGGACTGATTTATATGATTAAGTTGATTCGAGAATGGTTTTCTTCACAATTTGATCCGTTGAAAATATTTTTTAAATTAATTTAAATATCTATCAATAGGGGGTGTGACCTGCGCATTCGCCATTTCTCGTGGTATATCTGGTGACCCTCTTGAAAGCACTCCTTTACCAATAAAAATTTTTTTAAATTGATTTATAAATGAAGGGGGTTCTGAGGTAACGAACATACAAAAAACATATAGTGGAATTGAGAACCTTTTCTGAAGTCGGTTGAAAACAGGCAACTATCTTTTTTGCGCCCTCTTCTGAAGAAGACGATGATGGACTACGGAGCTTCATAATGCCGTGTTAGAAATGCCCAAGGTAGAATATGAGTGGCTAAACAACTCGTTCATAAAAACCTAATTCAAATAAAACATATTTGTGAATGATTTTACGCCTGACATCCACATGTAAAATCATGTACAGATGTCAATATACCAACTATCAGATATGTACAATCAATTCTCTCGGACATAAAACCGCGTGAAATATTCCTAGTAAAGATTAGCCATAATGTCCATAATCGATTAGATTGGCGTGTTTATGAGATTGTGCTCTACAAAAACAAGACTTACGTATCTATACATACGGGTTCACTTTGTTTGAAATTTCAGATCGGTATCGCGAAGGAAAAATAGGCACAGCGAGATATTTTTTTGACATCGTAAATAGTTGCGTGAGATAGTTCTAAACAAGGGATTAGGCGTAAGAGGATTTCAGTTCGGGTATCAGTGATTTGCAAACTATACTTCTTACACTCAACGCTTACACCTACGATCCAAATCTTGAAACTTGGCCGTTACGTCATAGTCATAAACCACACGAACCAAATTAGTACTGCACTAGTCAAATTAATGTCGAAACGATGAAAAGCGTAAACATATCACATAACCTATAATTTGTATGTTAAAATCATGAAGACCAGAGACAAGAGACCGAGCTTGATTTAAGCAGTGGGACGTTTTCTCAGTATCTCGCTCTTTGTAACTTTTTTAATGGCTTACCTACTATACCGGGTGCCTACGATATTACTAGCCAGCCTATTACTTCCTTGTAAAACAAGATATTGATTTCAAATTGTATGGTTGACTACGGTGCACAGTTTGATTGCTTCAAGACCTGATTTTCATTTCCGATTTAACCGGAAACAGTATACACTTTGTTATTTTTAATGGAATACCCAGCATGTTATTCGAAATTTAGATTGCACAACAAATTCTAGGTCCAAAACATGTAGCATACCCTATATCTATCTTTGACAGTTTTCGAGAAAATGGCGGTTGAATATGTTATATCAATCACAAATTATTTCATTTTCACATAAAACAAATGAATGCAGGAACATGTGTTACGGCTATTGAAGTTTTTTGGTGAGTAAAATTTGATAAAGCCATGCAAATTTTATTTCCGGCTGAACCGGAAGTACTACGAAAAGTGATTTTCAGACTCAAATTACTTGGATAGTTTTAATGGAACGCCCTGTATTGAACATTAAATTTACATTCTACTATTTTTTCTCGATATTTTTTGTTTCTGGTGTCACCTGTTTAAACCTAATAGTTTATGAGATATCGGCGGATGAATGTTCACCTGCACTATAAATACGTTACAAATCTGCATTCGCAAACATTCAGTCGCCGATATCTCATAACCTATTAGGTTTAGACTGGGTAGGGACATTAGTTACAAAAAGTATCCAGAAAGGTTAGTAGAATATAAATTTAAGATTCAATACAGGGTGTTCCATTAAAAATATCGAAGTAATTTGAGCCTAAAAATCACTTTTCGTAGTACTTTCGGTAGGTACAGCCTGAAATGAAATTTTTACTTTGACTTTATCAAATTTGACTCCCTAAAAAATTTAAATTACCGTATCAGATTTGTTCCTACGTTCATTTGTTTTATATCAAAATATCATTAACACTCGGAGTAGTTTCCACAAACACCAAAACACTTTCACTTCGCTCGACGCGCGTTTCGCCAACCAAGTTGGCATCATCCGGAGACGATTAAAACGATTTAAATTTTAATCGTCTCCGGATGATGCCAACTTGGTTGGCGAAACGCGCGCCGAGCGAAGTGAAAGTGTTTTGGTGTTTGTGGAAACTACTCCGAGTGTTACAGTTACATCAAAGGTTCCAGCCCTATCCAGTAGTAATTTATCATTGATATGACATTTTCAACCGCCATTTTCTCGAAAACTGTCAAAGATAGATATAGGGTATTCTACATGTTTTGGATCTAGAATTTTCTGGGCAATCTAAATTTCTAATAATATATAGGGTGTTCCATTAAAAATAACAAAGTTTATACTGTTTCCGGTTAAACCGGAAATGACTGTCAGATATTGGAGCAACCAAACTATCGGCCATTATTAACCATACAACATACCAAAATTTTAAATTGATATATTTTTTACAATGAAGTTATAGGCTGGCTAGTAATATCGTAGGCACCCGGTATACGTCAAGATCTTTCATTTAAGCCCCATTTCAGCGGGTTCCGTCCAAATTCACGATGTTTTTTTTCTCTGACCACTACTAATACCCAAAACGGCCAAATGGAAGAAATCGCCGCAGATGCGCGTGGTCATGAAAGTGGTGGGAGATAACCTGCTGGTTTGTCTCTATGCTGTGATAATACAATGCATATCTTTGGTAACTTTGGTTTGCGATTGGTCAGATTATGTGAAAATTTTAAGATGAGAGGAATAGTCGTAACAACACGTAAGTAGGTCATGCAGAAACATGTTTTTGTTTATATTATTATTCCGCCCATCGGAAAAACTTGATTCATTCGTGAATTGGATGCAATTTCGTCGGGCGATTAGGGATTGCACAGTGTTCGCGTAAGCCGCTGTAGATCTCGTAAAATGTCAGAGATAGAGTGAGCAAAAACCGTAGGTCTAAAAATAAGCAGTCTAAATTAATATCGCAATGCAACGAGGGGAATTCTAATTACCATAGACACGTGGTTTCATAATAAGAATAATAACAGATAAGATTGTTTTGGTGAATCAGCAAAGCGCTTATTTATTATGCTTATGATCTGTTAACCTTGAGAAACGTTTCCTTCTAAGCGGTACACATTTAGCAAAATTCCCTACGTTTGAGACTAGTCTCGTCTCATCGAAAATCGAGCCCGATTTAATACCTACAGACGATATTATTAGTAAAAGATCTAGGACCAAGGAATTAGTAATGTCTTTAAGTCTGTGCACAGATATAATACGTATATTTGTATATTTATATAATAATAATACCCATTATAAAATATCGCTCCCAATAGTCTATCCGCAGTCAGTTTTTGAGGATTAACTGCCGCACCTTCGGCGTACAAAGCCTGTATGGGCCTTTTAATAATATATATCACGATGTTTTGACAAGACACCGCACCGTTAGGTATGTATTGTGTAATTTTATTGTTGGATTTTGTAGACGGCATGACAGTCTTCATTAATCATTTTGATTTTATCAGTATAAAGTTCGACAGACTTCCAGTAGCCAGATATCATATAATATGAGATAAGACCTTGTAAACATCGGTATATACAACAAACTGTAAGGTAAGTATTTATAGGTATACTGGGTATCCACTATTGCATGTTCCGCATAAAAAAGTTCTCTATAAAACTTACATAAAAAATGTGTCATTACTCACTCAAATGACCTTTTGAACCTGTACGTCGATAATTAAATACCAATTAGTGTATTTATGGGATATATTAACTATTAACCATCGAACAGTAAATTCGATAAATAGTTAGCGATAAATCGTAAGGCGTGATTTATATCGGCTATGATAGCTATACGACCATAATTTGCTTAACTTGTTTTCTAGTATAATAAATTTTGCAATCGGTTTTAGTGGACATAGAGCTACTCGCTAAGCCTCCTTAAGAGCCAACGCGTCTATTAGGGTACCTCTATGGTGATGTGGAAACCCCGTTATGGAAAACCCCCCCTGGAAAAGTTATTTTATCATAAGTAACAGTTTGTTTTGAAATATATTCTGTTTTACTCATAGAAACCTCTGTATATTGTATATTACGTTATGCCGATGCCGTGACCAGACCAGTATCGTGACGTCACAAACTCTTGTCAGCGGCCTGTCTTACGGAGGTCTCGGCTAAAGATGTGTCTGGTAAAGTCAACTCCTATTACACTTCAACGAATTGTTATAAATGGGACCTAACTACCAGAACAGCGATAAACAAGACACATGTAACTTAATTCCCGTGATTGATTTTTCGATCTAAACGATTTATAACGTTTTAAACTTGTGTCTGAAATACCAGTACCTACGGCTTGTTGACTTAATTCGTTTTTACCCAAAATGTAACTAAACAAAAGCATCTGAGCTGTTGCATGTGCTGCTCTGTTTCTGTAAAAGTTGTTCATATTTTAGTGTATATTAGTGTGAGAAATATGTCAGCACGTAAAATGAGTATTTTTAATAAAATGCTGTTCTATCTAAATGACTTATGTTACCGTTTTCGTAAAGTTTTTGGATCATTTGGGCTTAAGTCTTTAAATTCTAGAATACGCCCTTATATTCTAGAATATAAATTCATGAATAAGTGGGCAAAAAATTGAGTAATTACTGTTTCTCACCCTAACGTTTGTCACCAAATTCAAACACATTTACTTTCTAAATATTTTACTGATTTTACAAAATCGGGCGAAGAATTTTAAGGTAATTAATTGTAACGAAAAGCTCTAAAAGCCATCTTCATAATTGTATGGAATTTGCGTTACTAGGGTCAACTAATATTATGCTTCAATTAGATTCCGCTTATTGCTTATCGGATAAATGTACGACATAACGAAAATGTGTCAAAAATATGTTTTACAAAAATTATAAGTTGCATTAAATTTTCTGGAGCTTTTAAATTGGCTCTTCGCGGACATGATGAGAGCGATACATCCGAGAATCCGGGGATATTACGTGGACTAGTAAATTTTCCGGCGAAGCGTAGACGTAATCAGCGGTGGCGGCGGGTTAGAGAAATGTAAATATGCCGGCCGGGTGCCGAGCCTGAACGTTCACTTACCGCCCGGCCAAGCTTCTCGTCGGTTACCATAAGAAACGGCACGCTTCTATCACGAGTTTTAAACGGGATTGCGGGCTAGCTCGATACGTGCCCTCACGGCCTCGCCCACAGTCGTACTCTACCACTCAAACGGTTGACGCCGGTTCTTTTCTTTTTCGTTTTTGTTTTGTTTGTATACTTTTCGGTGGCGAAGCTAAGTGGGCGAAAGTAGGGGGGAAAGAAGACGACGTACCTACGTGATTTTAAAAGATCTCATCTCGACGAAAAGATAAAAAACAAGAAATCTCGGCCAAGCATATGAATAATATTGAAATCTTTCAGATACTGGGCAATGTCGCTTCTAGTTTAAGTAGTACGTATGCAGAAAATATTCGCAAGCACAACGAAATGGTATCAAAAATCCCCAAACGCACCAACAAACAAAAATGTCACCAGCTGTCGCTGGACTTAATTCATAAAAAATAGGTTTTTTTTTGAAAAAATTGCAGAAAACCTTAAAATTTTTACCAGGAGCCGCCACTGGTTAGTACGAAGAGATTAGTTATATAGCTTTAGTTACAACACATTTTTTTCAGATTTGTATGTTAAAAATTAAATAATACACGATTAAACCAGATGTTCAAATTATAGTCTCTTATTGTCAGCCCATCTCCCCAGTATCAAATTTAAGAATGTACTGTCCATTTAAAACATCTAACTAATTATTTTAAGTATGGCAAGTGGGTACCGACACCCAATTTTAAAAAAATTTAGTTTTCTTGCTTTATTCGGATTTACTCGTAAAGAAATTCAGAATTAGCAAGAAAAAAGGACCACCTTTAAGACAATACATAATTTAATGTCCATATCATAAATTGATTCCGCGGCCGCCGTCTAATGGCGTGAAAATTTGAGACGTTTGTTTACCTTCTTCCTTCTTCTGACAGTGATCGTTTCGCTGCAGAACAGTCGGGAGATTACACCGCTGCTGCCCGTTGGCATATCCTAACCTAACGGTCGGTAAGGCAACAAAGGATCGCTCTGTGTCTCGAGATAATCACACGAAGCCCTTGAAGGTGACGCTTTTATTTTTAAAATTACCTTCTTTGTGATACCCACACGTGCTCAATAGGCGATAATAATCCGTAAAAATGCAGGCCACGAAGGAATATTTTTGAAACGCGGCTTTGTACTCGCTCTTTCCATCAGCAGAACAGAATGACTAAATACGCGCGAGTCCGACGTCTTACATGCATTATAAAATAATTTCCACCGTACTTAGTTAGTTCATTTATGTAATAATTGCTTACAAAAACTGTATCTACTTAGTTGTTTTTTTTATATTATGTATCCGTTGAGAAGAAAATTGAAATGAAAGTTAGTTACGGAATCTAGGTGCATTCATTTTGCATTTTTGAAATTTGAATTTTTGAATTAATTGAAATAGACTGCTGCATTGCCAAGAGCTACACGATAATTACCCTTAGGTCAATGGGTCAATCATTGATTCTAATGATCTGGTTCTTTCTGGAGATAACCATAGCAACTGGGTAACATTTAACTGGGTGGCATTTAGATGCGTTATACATATTAAATTACACGTCCACTGTTCATGACGGCAATAATTTTCCTCCGGGTGAAGCGTGTGAGTGCATCTGCTAACTTCAGGAATCCTGACCTACAGGCCGGGGTATTTTCGATATACCTGCGCTAAATTTCGCTGAACGACTTCCTTTATTTTTAAACCACTTGGGCAGATAATGCATGCGCGTGTAAAAGTATTTTAATGTTAAGCCTTAATCGGGCTATTACTGCTAATCGAAACACAAAAACACGGCCCCCCCACCCCGGGACCTTACGCATTCTCGACCTTCACTCGAAAAGGCGTTTAAACCCACGAAAAAGTTTTATCACTATAACACATCAGCCAAAAACACACTTACGCAACGAAAACAATTAGCTCACCTTGTGTGGATCGGCACGACTGGGTATAAAAGGCAAAAAACATATACTTTTCTGTAGATCACAACTAGGGTAGGTTTCGATTTTCGGAAATGGACGCTATTTGGATACTTTCGGTGTTCCGTAAGAGCAACAGATGCAAACGTTCGAGCGGCGAGTGCAACTAAATCGATGGCTGGCACAAGCCAGCGTCACGACGCCGCGGACCGGGAGACGGCGCAGTGGGGGCGGCACAGGCTTTGTCAACGATCAGAACGCTCGGACTCCGGACAGCACATCCAGGTGGTTGAGGGAGATAGTAGTCATAGATTAACGGACTAGGGAATGTGCCCTTTTTAACTTTCCATTGGGGAAAGTTTATATATTTATAATTTAATATTCTTATATTTCAGATTATCAGAGCCAATCAAAAAAAAATTACGTTTAGTAAAATAAAATATACTGTAAAAAACATGGGAGATGCCCGAATTCAGAAAGTTCCAACAAAATGTGGATTTCTCTTTTGTTTAACAACTTTGGAAATTATTGTTTGAATAGCTGTCAAAGAAAAAAAGCTACAACCAGAAAAGAAGTCACCGCCAATTATGGGTTGAAAATCTTGAAACTGAAAAGGAGAGCTTAAAGACGTTTTTTTAGATTGTCTAGAATTCAACCCCAACCAGGTCCAAGGTCCAGGATTCTATACTAATTATTTTGTAGTTTTTAGTACAACTGATGATTTAAAATAAAACCGTTTAAGTTAAAAGTTGTTTTACCTATTTTTATTTTATAATTTTCAGTTTGTTAAAGTTCCACTGGAATTCCTTTGGGACTCGTTAAAAGCAACCAAATGAGCCCAGTAACCTTAAACAACCCCAAGTACCAAGTTTAAGACAAATCGGTTCATAAATTCGATAGTCCGCCATTTTGGATTCGCCATTTTGTTTTTTTTTGTATTGTAAATATTAAATTATATTGTATGTCACCGAAACATTATACAAACACACTATACCAAATTTCAAGTATCTAGTTCATGGGGAAGTAGTTAAAAAAGCTGTTGCAAGACTTGAAACAAAGATATAAACAAACAAATATACGAAGTCAAGCTAAATAAAACCGTTTAAAAAATGATACTATTGGTAATGATTAAAGTGGTACGGATTATTGTTGATTTCGGGAAAACTTTAGTCTGATAATCTTCAAATTCTACTGCAACAGTAATTGTCTTCTTCGCTTTCCTCTTGTTGTTGAATATCTGTAAATTTGTCTAAGAAGAAAGATTCATTAGCTGTCTCCTCATTGATATCATAAGAATCCTCATCTGTTATACTTGATTCAATATTGGAGCAAGACTGGCCTTGACAATTTGAACAAAATACAGCCACAGTTTGTACTACAACCCTTTCTGTAATTGCAAAAAAATGGTGTTAAGAAGTTTTTTCTGGAGCAGGTGGGAGGAGTAAAGTTCGAATTGGCTCCAACGTCTTCTGGGTTCTGTTGATTGCGTAGCCACACGAATAAATGTTGATAAGCAGAAGCAGATGTTTTCCAAACAATTTAAATACTTGTCAAATTTCTCAATATTCAATTAAAATATCAAATTCTACAATACTATGCAAAAGTTGTATATATTATTTATGAGTGTCAAAAAGAATTATTGTGCATACAATAGGCCAAGATGTTAGCCATTATTACATTTATTTTCTCTACTTTAATTATGGCAATTCCGTAAACATTAATTTTTATAGTTAAAAGCGGCAAAGCTGCTCTATTGTAGACCCAAATCCGGATATGCCAGCAGTATATCCCTTTTTTAACTTATTGGAATGACGCGCCGTCTGTGTTTAGTTAAAACAGTCGCAAACGTTCGCCTCTCCTGCATGGGCGGGTTTGCGGGAATTTCGCGCGTATTCTGTAATCTGTAACGGTCATTCGCGATAGAGTATACACACTTTTAAGAAAAGAAACGATACAGGGAAGTGTATAGCCACGGAAACCAAAAAGCGGTCGAAATAAGATTGTAGTGGACGAAGATGCAAAAAATGCGATACGTAGAACGGACCAGGTTTTTTTAGAAATATCGAATTGCCCACTTTAGATAAGGTAGTGCAAGGTATGTGAAAATGATGTAAATGACCTAAAATGTGCAGGGCTAGTCTGGCAAAAAATTTGAAAGACATGAATTTTACTTATGGAAAAGTAGACAGAAAGAGTATTATCATAGAAAGATATCAAATAGTTGCTTGGCGGATGGATTATCTTTGAAAAATAAAAAAGTTTCGAAACGAAGGACGCAAAATTTATTACATTGATGAAACATGGGGCAACAAAGACATACTGTGAAGAGAGTCTGGCAGGATGGAAACCTAAATAATGCACGGCAAGCTGCGATTGAAGGCTGGACAAGTGACGCATGGAGTTACATTGCTGAGATTACCTCCTTATCACTGCGAATTGAACCCCATTGATTTGATCCGGGCGCAAGTAAATGGGGAAGTGGCGAGAGTGAATCGGACTTTTGAATTAGCTGACGTAGAGATACATCTTCTAGGAGCAATGGAAAATGTCACAGCAGAAAATTGGCAAAGTGTATTAATCACGTGATGGAAGCGGAACATATATGTAGGATGTGGATTTGGCGGTTGATCAAGCCATAGAACCCATTGTGATTAATATTGGAAATGGTGATAGCGACAGTGATGATGAAGTGGAAAGTGACTGAAAATAGTGATATTAGTGATTATATTATTAAACAGTGACATAGAAAATAGTGGTATTAATAATTACAGGTTAAGTATTAAGGTATTTTTAATTTTGTTGAGAATTTTTTGCTTTATTTTGGAATATAGGTATATTTATTCTATTGTTCTTATTTTTTGTTGAGAATTTTTTGCTCTATTTTGGAATATATATTCCTTTTATATATTCTTTTATTTTTCCGTTTTATTTAAGTTTATTTTCACGGCTACTTAGCTGTTTTGTACATATTTATTTTTGTTTCTTGTGGGAAATATGGCTACTGGCGAATATGCATAGAAAAACCTCCTACTTTCAACCCCCTAAGAAAAAAACATGCCCACGCCTATGAGAAACATTTTGTGGGTCACGGTTCCCGGTCATTCAACTACACATACTTATTAGAAAGGCTTTATGAGCTTGACATTTTGGATATGCAGATAAACTTTCCGAGGAATATATTTATGTTTGTACTTGAGGCTTACCAGGTTCAGGTTTCAAAAGGTAAATAAACTTATCAATGGAGTTCGTGGATTCAGTAGTATTCACAAATCAACAAACAAGAAAAACCAATATTTCTGCTTATATTGAACTGGTCTGATGATGTATACAGGCCGCGTAGGAGTGTATTAGTATTTTACTTAATCTATGGTATTTTCAACTTTTAGAATCGCCATAAATCTCCATAACATAAAAAAGCCATAAAAAAGTATAACATAAATTTTTGTAGACAAATGTATGTTCTACAAGTTTCATCTGTCCTATTTTTACGCCAACACTTACCGTTTGCGAGAAGAATGCAAAAAACCGATATTTTTGACCTTTAATAATTTTCTTAGCAGATTGATGGGGATTATATATTATCTGTATTACTGTATTTAAGACCTGCATTAATTTTCAGCTCTATGCGAATTATTGCAAACTTACCAATTTTTTTTGTTTATTTTGATTGGATAAAAACCAAACTCGATATGAGTCGAGTAGCTATAATTGACTCGAGAGAATTGACTCGAGATGTCTAGGTATTGTTGGTGAATTCGACGATGGGAAGAATAACATATAGACCATGGGGTAGTGACAGATTTTCGGATGTGATTTCACCCAGTATGCATTTTAGAGGATATTATCATATGCATATTCTGATGATAATACATGATATATTTGATAGTCATCCCGGGTTTTTCATATATTAAAGTTAGTTAACGATTTTTGTCTGCAAATTAGGAGGTTCGATACGATTTTAATCAGGGTGCCATGTGTTCCAAAATAATCTTGAACTAAAATAGTATAAAATAATAGTTGCAAAGACATAGGCATACCATTTGCGTGAGCCCAATTTGTTGTCACGGTTAGGTTAGGTTTACAAAAATTATTTAATGACATTTCTAAATGGGTTGGAAGTATAACATGGTTGGGCTATATATCAGCTACAAAAAATTAATGAAATTATATATAAAGAAAATCTATGAGGAATCCGGGATGACACTTGAATTTACCTTTTATTATCATGAGAATATGCATATAATACCCTCAAAGGCATACTGGGTAAAATCATATAGGAGAAAGAACTAGAAAACCCAAAGTGACAAAAGCTGTTAATATTTATAATTTCTTATGACTCGTATAGACATAAGTATCAAGGCCGTCTGTTTTCCTCATATAGGAAATTGATAAGATAACGAGCACCAAGGAAAAACTAATTACCAACATGAGTATGAGTAATACGTAAATAAACAGCATCCTCTAATTATAACAACCTGATTCCGATCTGCGAGCAGAGCCGCTCATTAAAATTTTCACCATTTTAAATTAATTACAGTAATAATTATTGTACTAAGTGTGACCTTTGGTGTTGCGATCGGTGAAGTATAAAATCAACTTGGGATTTCTGATATCTGTCGTATTACGCTTAATCTTAATGATAAACGGGATTTAAAGCAGATATTTGTTTTGTTTATCCGTATATTAGGTAGGCATATGTACGACGAAAACCGTCGGTGACCGTGAAACGTCCTTGCCGACAGATCCGCGTATTTTCTGGCCCATTATTTTCTTCTAGGCACTTATTTGCAGTCTTTAGCATTTGTTTTTTTTAGAAAATTGGGGTCCACGATTTACGATGTATACAGCCGATTTAACCGTTCAAATCAGTGGTCAGTGGCAGTGGTTTTGCCGACGTCATATTTAATTCACTAATATTGCTCTATTGCATGAACTAGGGCAAGTAAACCGAAATTCTATACCCATTAGTTTTAGGAAAAGTAGGCATAATATTAATTCGTTAGTGAAGACAATGCTTTGGCGTCTATCCTTTCCAGGATACTTTTGCCGGTTGTTATGTTTAATTTGTTACTTTGTTCCCATTGGCTCCTAGACTAAGAATAAGTTACTTTTAATGGCTTGCTATCGTTACAATTTAAATAGGAGACAGTGAAATATGTCACAATATCCGTAGTCAATTTGGCTTTGAATTTGGTAAGGGTTATCCCTTACCAAATTGGGCACAATTGATATCATCCGTTGTGCGACGCAAATCAAACCACTAAACCCAAACTGATAGCCTCTCTAGGAACGGGCAAGGTGTTTCCAAACATTCAACAGTAAACATGTTTTTTTTTACTCAACACGCCGGTCATAGAACTAACGCAGGCCAGAAGTCGGCAGACGCAAAAATATAGAACGATTTTTCTGGCACCTTTGGAGAAGTTTTAGGAATTTATTTATTTTTACAACTGTCCGACATCCGTACAAAAATTATTAGTCCCACGTGGGGCTGTTAAACGTAAGCATGCAATTTTGCAAATATAAAATATAACCCAGAAATATAAAGGTAGTTTATTTTAGTAAATATTACCATTTAAACGTCAATTTTCATGTTAATGTAGATACCTACCTACCACAAAATTAAGTACCTACTACTCTGACAACTCATTATTGGCAAGACTAACTCGAAGAGGGAAATTATTTTAACAATCTTAAATTATTCAATGTACCTATCACACCGGACTGCGTAACAGCAATGACAATTCGGATTACGCAGTTGCGCAACATAGTAAGCAGTCCGTCACATTAACAAATTATGTATATAAAAAACTTACGTTGCTGGAGCGGAGCCTGAGGAGCGTTAAATCCAAAATAGGGCAAGGAGCACTTAACCGGCACCTAGGCAACTAGAAAAATACATAGATGATATACGCGAAAGGCCCACAAAAAACACATTAAATCGATCCGCTACCGAATTACACTGAAAAAAGCAAAACTGGACCGCAATTAGGCCCGTCCTCGGCACATCAAACGCCGCATTCCGTTCCTAGTAGTCATTTATTTGTTCCTGCGACCGAGCTTCGAGTCCAAGCACATTCGGACTATATCTAAATTAGATATAGTTTATGGGCAAGGCGATTCGTGGTGTGGTGGCTCTGCTCTAGACGCGCACCGTAACGCTCGATTGCTGCTACCGAACAAAAGTTAAAGTTATGCGCCGCTTCACACATCGCACGTTCCTGGGAGGATCATCGCGCCGCCTCGCCTGAGCGAAATATTAAATAAGAATCCATCAAATCGAGCGGCAGCACCCACGTTGTTATCACAAAAAGACAAAAACTCGGCGGCGTGCGGCGCGGCGTGAGGAACCCTCGCAAGAGCAACATTGGTCGAGGTTTTCGTATTTCGTGGTGCTGTTGTGACATTGAGGCCTTTAAAACGCGTGATTTTTCGAGCACGACAACGCACTACCGTGCAAAGGAAATTCACTGTATGCGCAAAAATTCCTAAATTAAAATATGATGACATTCCAATTCGAAATTTCGCGGTTTTCCGGATGGAACATACAGTGCTTATCCCAAACACCAAGTTTTCAAGATATAATTTGATGTCCATAAAATTTGCCGCTCTATTTTTTTATATCGAGTTAAAAGTTAGCTTAAAATTTGCCGTTTTTTAACCGTTAATTAATCGTGAAACAAAAAAATTTACCGCTCTTTTTTATATATTTACCGCTAATTTTTTTTATATTACCGGGTATTTAATTTTTTTGGTAAATTACCAGGTAATATATTTATTTTTTGTAAATAAATAGGCAATTAAACTTTTTGTAAATTATCAGGTATTTTTTTAAGAAAATTAACATAATAAATGTGTGTTTCCTATACAAAATTAAGTACAGTTCGCCTTACGAGTCTGCCTTGATGAAAAGAATGCGGGCAAAAAATTAGGTTTTTATTACCATGTTGCCACGTTGTAATCCTGATATTTGAAATTAATTTTTTTTATTTTTAAATTAAATATTTTTAATACTTTAATAATGGTATTTAAATGTTCTACATATATAATATATATACAAATTATTTTGCTTTATTGGTTCGATGTTATTTTCTCAGTAAATTATAAATTAATATAATAATAATACGGAAATCACCCTAAATTTTCCTCCGCTGGCAATAATGCCATATCAGCACGCCCTACCAAGTACAACACGTGGCTATCACACCTCTGATTGGTGGTTGGCTGCTGGCGGAATCCAAGACAATAGGAAACAAGTGCACCTGTTACTGCAGTGTCGTACCGTTTTGCATTTTACGTGGATCATTATAATTTGTATTGTGTTGTGAATACTATTTTAAACCCATGTGTTAGACGTACATACTTTTTTTGTTTTAATTACCTACTTTGAATTTATTTTCGTGATGGATTTCGAGATAAATCCATATTTAAAAGGAAAGACAATCCATAGTCAATCTAGGGAGATAATTGCAAATGTATATAGGGTATGCGACGAGGAAGCAAGAAACAATGCATTTAAATTGCCTTTAAAAAGAAAAATTGATCGGGTTTCCTTATATACTGAAGTTTCGCCGGACAGTGTAAGAAAAATTCACAAAGAAGATGAGGAACGAAGAAAGGATAATCCAGATAAGATGCTTTCATCGCCGGGTAAAAAGAGACCTCGACTGTCTATTAGAGACAAGAATGATGATGCAGATTTTGCAATCATAAGACGCACCATCCAAAACTTTTATTTGGAACAAAAAATTGTCCCTACCACAACGAAACTATTAAATAAGTTGCGCGAAATTATGGATTTCCCATATTCTCGCGAAACATTGAGAAGGCTATTAAAGGCCAATGGATTTTATTTTAGAAAGTGCCAAAACAAAAGGAAAATTTTGATGGAAAAACCCACAGTTCTTCATTGGCGCTATGAGTATATTAGAAATATACGAAAATATCGAGAAGAAGGACGCGATATAATTTACATTGATGAAACCTGGGTGGATAATGATCTCACGTTTAAAAAATGTTGGCAAAGTCACGACGTATTTGGGATAATTAGCAACATTAGGGCAAGTGGTAAGTTATATATTTTTTTAAATGTTAATTTACCTTTAAGTATATAAATGACTAATAAAATAAGTATGTGAATATAACGTCAATATTTGTTCACAATATTAATATCAACTATTGCATATTTGATAAATAGTTATTAATTTATAGTACCAATATCATTTTTAAACTCGTCAGTGTCTTTAGTCTTTCCAAATTTTAGGTCGTTTAGTCATTGTTCACGCTGGGTCGGAAAAAGGTTTTGTTCCCAATGCAAGTTTAGTTTTTAAAGCGGGCCAATGTAGTGGGGATTACCACGGCCAAATGAACAGAGAAAATTTTCTCAAATGGCTGGAGGAAAAATTGTTGCCGAATATTCCGCCAAACTCGGTGATCGTCTTGGATAATGCCCCTTATCATTCTGTTCAAGAGGATAAAATTCCTACCAAATCATCCACCAAGAAAATAATGATTGAATGGTTAACAAAAAAAGGTAAATATATCAACTTTCCATAAAACCGGTACTAATGTAATGTAATGGTAATCAAAAACATAGGCAGTAAATTTAGTGTTAGAGAACCATAAATGACGTCAAATTAACCCAAAATTATCATCATTATGTGTTATGTAAATAACTTACTAACTGTGAAACACTTATTGAAACACAGTATTCTATACTTTTAGGAATAAACCATGATCCAAAGGAAAGAAAATGGGAACTGTTTCAGTTGGTACAGCAGCACACACCACCGGGCGACCAAAAAAACTATGTAGTTGATAGAATAATTAGGTCTCATGGACATCATCCACTACGTACACCACCATATATGTGTGAACTTAACCCAATTGAATTAATATGGGCTCAACTGAAATATTATATTCGTAGTCATAATACTACAGGAGACCTTTCAATTAAAAAATTAACCGAGCAGGTTGAGCAGGGTCTTGTATCCGTCTCACCTGCAGATTGGGCAAAATGTTGTAAACATGTCATCGATATAGAAAATAATTTTTGGGAAACGGACCAACACATGGAAGAAGTAGAACCGTTAATAATTCAACTTGGCAATGATAGTAGCGATGACGACGATTCTGATGATTCCGATGATCAAGAGCAAAATGAAGATTTTTAAATTTTTATTTTTTTAAATTGACATTTTTTTAAGATAATATTTTTACTTCTGTTGAAAACATGCAACACCATCTGGAAAAGCATTTAGCATTCGTGCCGGATCGAAACCAATCAACAACCATCGGCAGTCTGTCGTATAACATTCGTCGTATTAACATGCTTTAATCTCCTTTCATTATATCTATGTAGTTGACTGACCGTATACTGACCGGATATAAGATTCCGCGCAGTTGCCACATGTAATTAATTTTTCTTCTCAGTATTCAATTAAAATATCAAATTCCACAGTACTATATTATTAATTGTGCATACAATAATATATTACAGGCCAAGATATTAGCCATTTTTACATTTATTTTTGTCTACTTTAATTATGGCAATTCCGTAAACATTTATTTTTATAGTTAAAAGCGGCTACGCCGCTTATTTCTTCCACGTGAAGGCAGCTGTGGCGCAGTATATCTCTTTTCAACTTATTGGAATCGTATTTCTCGGATCGGGATCGGAATCTCGGATCGGGATCGGAATCTCGGATCGAATCGGATCAGGTTTGCATCTCTTACAGTACCTACCTATATATTATTTATATACCTACCTACATATATGTAGGTATATATGTATTGCAAGTATATTTATTTTATTTTTCCGTTTTAAAGTTTATTTTTCACGGCTATGACGAGAAGCTGGTAGGTATGTATGTATTGCATTAGTAATGATTTTTAAAAATGTGTTATATTTAGTCTCGGTTTAGTTATGTAGGTACCTATTAACAAACAAGCTCTGATCTTTGTCAAAGCTTGTCTGTTAATAATCTTTGTCTTTGTTGAGTGTTAACGATTTGGTAGGTTAGGTAGGTACATACTTACACAATAAATATGATTATATTTCAATTGCAAGTATTTTTATTTTATTTTTCCGTTTTAAAGTTTATTTTTCACGGCTACTTACTTAGCTGTTTTGTACATATTTATTTTTGTTTCTTGTGGGAAATATGGTTACTAGCGAACCACCCACTAAAAAATGGTAACGCGCTGAAAACAATACTTCATGAGTGGGGTGGAAACTTGCATTCATTATCAGCTTGGTGTTGAAAATATGCATACCTTCTACTTTTACCATTCATGTATATACATTCATGTAAACATTTTAATGCTATTTGGTAATTACATCGCACGCCTATGATCGACCATAACCAACTCAACAGTGCTTTTTATGCATATTTCCCCTCTGCCACTTCAGACGTCGTCAAGGAATATCCATGTGCAGAACTTTATATATATTACGATTTTAAAATATAAAATAAAAAATAAACAAAATGTGCCTTTATTAATTTATATGCTCTTAAAACAAACAACACAAATGAACGAAAATACAGAACATGGTAAATGATAACTGAAAACCTTAACCATACATAAAATATAATAAATCGCAAATTAATTAATATAATAAAATTATTCTGAGTAGTACTTCTACATTTGAATGCGAATTATCTGATGATTCATCTAATGACAGTGATGACTATTATATCTCTTTCTCTCTCTCTCTCTCCCATTACAATTTTATTTTGAAAAAGATTCAAACTGGTCTGTATACGAGCCCCTTCCCATATCAGGCCCACCTATTGAAATCTTAGTTTTTTGGTCAGCATCAAAACATAATAAATACCACAAGCTGTGTTTAGGTCTCAAAGTAATTAATAGTGCATATTTAATCTTATGCAGTAGAAAACACCCAACTTTATTGGTCTTCATTCAAATGTGTAACAAAGAAGCAAAATGTTGCAAGTACGGCGATCAACTCGTTTTTTTATTCATTACAAAGTAAGCCTACAATTCGAAGGTGGCCGTGGAAAACAGACGCCACAACAATTAAACAATTATCGCTAATACTCATAGTTGTCAGAATTCATTTGATACAGCTTCAAAGTAGTAGTGTTCTTTAAAAATGGGCAGAGGAAAGGTTATGGATGTAAGGCACATATTTTTAAGTTCTAATTTGTATGGCATTCCCAGCCAAATATTATCTCAACGTTCCCTTAGGGTCGTAAATCTGTTAGCTGAGGACAATATATAATCGTTGGGCGAGCGCTCCACTTAACAACACCCGATACTTTTGTCTATGTTTATATTATTTGGCTTGAGCTGACACAGAGACCGAAGACGGTATTACGATGAATAGTGCTTTGCCGAGAATATTAGGGTATTAGGCCACATTATTAAATCGTGATTGTTAGAAGTCAGTGGGATTTTGTGGTGCAGTGCCGAAATAAAAGTGCATTGTGAATATTTGCTTCTGTTCTGGTGAGTTAATCACTGAGTATCTTATGCTTGACCGTTATTGCATGTGTAGATATTATTTTTGGAAAGTAATTGCTGTTGATTATAAAAATAAACAAATGCATTGATTATATTGTGAACATGGCCATGGAAATAATATTAGCATCATTTTTGGATAAAAGTGAATTCATGCAAAGCAATGAGCAATGTTAGGTAGGGACGCTGCCAGTTTTTATTGAGTGAGTTGAGTTATCGCGGGTTGTCCATTCCAACGCTGGACCTGGATGACCGACCACCACGAAGTCAATCCAAGGAGCGGCTCGACATCTCCAACGCCGATGCCATGAATGTTGATAACCTGCTTGATATTCCTCACGTTTTTGTAGGAGACCTTCGGGTGCTCTGATTGGGGCAGTGAGCTGTCGGTGGTTTTACTACTGACAGTTAGTTCATAAAGTAGATAGGGAGACTACCAGTTTTTAAGTCTAGCAGCTAGCATTTTGATGTGTGACCTTCGGGAATAGCGCATTTGGGGTAGTCCAACTGTTGGGCCTTGTGCTTACAGTTAGTTAGCTTATATATTTTGGATTAAGATCAAGTAAAGTCAAAAGTACAAATATATCAACAATGTCAATGCAATTGTTCTTTATTATCTTATTGCCATCCAAAATGTCTTGCAAGGATGCTCATATTGGCTTTGTTTACGTAGGTTATCTCTGACAGAAGACCAGTCCTAACAAATACAAACGCACACGCATAAAAAGTGAGTTTGCATAAGTTTTTGTTCAATTAACATTTAAATTACCGCAAGGAACCGGCTATCCTTACATGGATGACAAAATTCGTTCACTTATTATTAAATTTTTCAATTGTGGGAAGTCAAACTCGGAAATTGCAAATTTATTAGAATTATCGCGGTATAGTGTAAGAAATATAGTTAGAAGATATAACATGACGAGTTCAGTCGCTGCAAAGCCCCGATATGTAAAAAAAGCAAGATTACAGATTTTGATAGAAGAGCGTTAAGAAGAATTATCCAGAAAAACAGACGTGCCAATTACCTCGAGTTAAGTGTTTTGTGGAGTGATGCCGTTGGAAGACGTTGTTCAAGATCAACAACTCACAGAGAGGCTCACAAATTAGGATTTGGGACTTACAAGGTAAGTTTTTTAATAAAAAAAATGAACTAGAATTAAAAGTGACAATTTTGCATTAGGCCAAAGAAAAGCCACTTTTAACACCACGGCAGAAGAAAAATAGGGTAAGATGGACAAAAGAACATAAGGATTGGACATCTCAGCAATGGCGTGCAATACAATGGAGCGATGAGGCCCGATTCGAAGTTTGTGTTGGAGATAGTCGAAGTAGAGTTATTCGCAAAAAAAATGAAGCATTCCATGCTGACTGTCTTAAAAGAAAAGTAAAATTTCCTGCATCCGTCATGGTGTGGGGAAGCATGTCATCAAAAGGAGTAGGAAAACTCCATTTTATTGTCGGAAACGTGGATACAAACAAATATTTGGCCATTTTAGAAAAATCACTTTTACCGGTCATGGAAGAGTGTTTGACATCAGGCCAAGAATTTATGTTTCAGCAGGACGGCGCACCATGCCACACCTCAAAACGAAGTTTAAAATGGATGGAGGACTATGGTATACCACTTTTGGAATGGGTTTCTAGTAGTCCGGATCTATCACCCATTGAAACTTTGTGGCACGAGATGAAAAAGGTGCTACGGAAATATCCTGCTCGAACAATCCCTGAACTGAAGCAAAGGCTTCAGGAAATATGGGATTCTTTTACACCAGAATTATACCAAGGCTTGGTTAATACTATGCCCCAACGAATTTCGGCTGTAATAAAAAATAAAGGTGATGTTACCCAGTGGTAAATTATAAAATTGTTGTTTTGTTAATTTAACGTATTTGTTCACATTTATTTCTTTTTATTCTCATTTTGTATTAGTTATCAGTCTCAGTCACCTAAGATGTATTTTTGTTGTTAAAAGAAGTTGTCAAAAGAATAAATAAATTTGGAAGTTCGTGTCGTATATTTCTTCTTCTACTTTTGCTCCAAAAGATGAAATTTCTGACTAATCCCTAGGTGGGCCAACTGAAATGGGAAGGGGCTCGTATAAGCCAATTTTCCAAGCCATGTTATGAGATGTTATCGGTTATAGTACATAAATGATGACGTAATTTACGGTAAAAAAAAGGTAAATTACCGTAAATTACGGTAAACAATTTCGTAATTTACGGTAAATTACGATTTTACATCACTCCCCTGCTAACTTCATATGAAGTTAGCAGGTCGCATTGTATAAAATGATAATTAAAAAAATAAGTTAGCTTAAAATTTGCCGTTTTTAAGCCGTTAATTAACCGTGGAAGAAAAAAACTGGCCGCTCTTTGATTTTTTTAAATCGGGTGTCCTGTTAGCAGGTCACATATATAAAAAAATTTTAAAAAAATTAGCTTAAAGCAAGTTAGCTTAAAATTTGCCGTCTTTTTGCCGCTGACGAATGGTTATAAGGAAAATGTTGTAGGCTTCCTTTTATTTATAAGGGGAAAATTTATTTTTTCGAATATCGATTCTCGATTATAAATCAAATTCCCGAATATTAATAGACCAAGTCCAACGGCAAAATTGGATGCAGAAAACGAGTTTAAAAAAATTCAACCGAAAAACTCGGTTGCCCTGTTGATACAGTGATTTTGATGTTTTTTGTCTATTACTATTAATAAACAAATAACGACAAAATCGCTCTCTTCACGATTAAGTCAAACAAGTCGAACGGCTGAGATATGATCAACCAAAAACGAGTCGATAAAATACTTTTCCCAGCGAGAAACTCGGTGGGCCCGCTGAGAGCCCTAGATTTTGAGGTTTTTTTGTTTATTACTATCGATAAATAACGGCAAAATCGCTCTCTTCACGATTAAATAAAACAAGTTGAACGGCAAAATCTCAGCCAGAAAACGAGTCGAAAAAAATGTTCCAAGCCGAAAATTCGGTTGCCCGCTGGGATTCCATGATTTCGAGGTTTTTTGTTCTATTATGAATAAATAGTTAACAACAAATTACTGTTGACTGATGGTAATAAACAAAAAATACCTCGAAATTACGGAATCTCAGCAGGACAACCGAGTTTTCGGCTTGGAAATTTTTTTTCGGCTCGTTTTCTGTCTCAGATTTTGCCGTTTACCTTGTTTGATTTAATCGTGAAGAGTGCGATTTTCTTGTTAATACTTTTTACTAACAGTAATAAATAAAAAAAATCGAAATGAAGAGTTCGCAGCGGTACAACCGACTTCTTCGCTTGGAAAATTTTTTTTTCGACTCGTTTTTTAACTGATTTTGCCGTTCGCTTAGTTTAATTTAATCGTGAAGTGAGCAATTTTGTCGTTAATTATACAATAATAAACAGATAACTTCAAAATAACTGAATCTCAGCGGGGCAACCGAGTTTTTAGCTTGGAGAATTTGTTTTTTGACTCGTTCTCTGGCTGAGATTTTGCAGTTCAACTTGTTTTATTTAATCGTGAGGAGATCAATTTTGCCGTTATTTATTTATGGATAGTAATAAACAAAAAACCTCGAAATCTAGGGCTCTCAGCGGGACAACCGAGTTTTTCGGTTGGAATTTTTTTGGAACTTGTTTTCTACATGCAATTTTGCCGTTCGACTTTGTATATTAATACTCGGGAAATTTTTTTCTTTCGGGTTAATTAACGGCTAAAAAACGGCAAATGTTTATGCCATAGCGAGATCGATTTGCAAAAGTTGACCTGGTAACTTTGTGGACATTATTATAATTTGGTAAAACACTATATTATCACATGCATGGTCCTATTCACAGTGGAACAACACCGTATTTGAACATTCCTACTCTGGAACAACACGCTATTGTATCCTGCAGTGTATTGCCAAACGTTATTAGCTTATGCAGCGTTTTACCCCAGTTTTGAGGCTTTTGAACACCTTACTTTACTACAAAAATTGTACTGTATTGTACATTACATTGTAAATCATTTGTACCGGTCTGAGAAAATGCAAACTTCCGTAGAAATGAAAAATTTGGAATTATTTCACATATTTTATATTAAATATAGCCTTCAACTATTATTATTAAGTATTATTACCATTATTAAACAACGTGTGTAGTAATAGTTATTTGTGTAACAAGTGCGGAAAGACGGCGATTGCGACGAGAGGGCGCCACGCGCGAGCCCATGGCACAGAGTCCTGCTGGAAGCTTCCTACGTGCTTTCGGCAGGACGACGTGCCATTGGCTGGCGCAAGACGCTCACGAGTCGCGTAAAGATAGAGCAGAAAATAGAGGTTTTCATGCATACGGAGGAAAGCGGGAAGTCGCCTATTCCAGACAACCGTGAGGTTTTCGATTTTTGTAAGCTAGTGCGGAAAATAGACTTTCGCCCACGGCTACACGCCAATTTTGTGCGACAAAATTGGACAAAAATAAACTAACGACAACCGATTTACGCTTGACGCCATTTTACTCACAATGGCTACTTTTTATTACAGTATTATCCTTTGCACGGCAGCGCAGCAAGAGTGACCGAAATAGAGCAAGTGTTTTAAAGACCAGTTAGTTATCCACTTACCACATTATTTTTATTATTGGTACACTTTGAAATCATAAATACTGGTATTAATACTACAAAAAATGGAAATAAGAACTAATGTAATCTAGTCTAATAAGACATAATAAAAAATTTCGCGTCCAGTGCAGTTTATTTGTGGAGGTTGTTTAAGAGGGCAAGCACAGAAAACTACACCCTGCTACACCACGTGCGTCCCCTATTTTTAGGGGTGGAATTTTTATAACAATGTACTAAAAACTTTGAAATTCAATATGCTTCTCTATATAGTATAGTGAAGTTTGCCGTTTTTTCTTGGCAGCTTATCTCACTGCACAGCTGCATGGATAATAATTAAATAATTTCCTAACTTCTTCAAATCTTTTGAGGCCCAGGCTCCGTAGCCCAGAATAAATACAGGATATTTTAAACTCAATTTTAAATCGGAAAAAATCATATAACAGTTATTTATGCAACAAGGGCAAAAAGTGATATATACTGCACGCGACGTGAAATTGTCCAACGAAGCCGTCAGGCCGAGTTGAACAACACGTAGAGTGCAATAAACAATTTTTGTTCTAGTTGCATAAAATATTTTTTCTACGTATATGCAAAAACCAAAAAAAAAATTTATTTAGGTGGCACTAATGTCATGACATTAGGTGACATGTCATAATCTTTATTAGGGGTGGTAGGTAGAATCGGGTACCCGGGTATCCGGTTCCGTAAATCGCCGCCTACCCGAAATTTCAGAACTGGGTACCCGGATCCGGTTCCTACCCGGATCCGGTTCCCACCCGGGTACCCGAATCCGATTCCTACCCGCGTACCCGGACCCGGTTCCCGCCCGGATACCCGAACTCGGGGAACCGGACTCGGTTCCAACCCGAGTAACATATCTGACTCAACTTAGAAGGTCGAATTACTTTGGTTTTTTTTTTGTAACAAGGAAGGTAGATTTAATAATTAATAATTTACTATAGTACTTATTTAGTATAGTATTATATTACTATAGTAATCATTTAATTAACTAATATCAAACTAGGCAATTTACCCTACATATTACAATATATACTCGTATTATACTCATATATCTAGTAGTATTAAAAATATCCAGTCATTTCAAATAATTTTTATTTAACAAATAATTTCCAAAGCTTTATTTAAAAAAAATTAATTAGCTTTTCCGCTGTTTCTGCAGACAAGCAGTTTCTCTTTGCTGAAATTCTATTTCCAGCCGCAGAAAACACTATTTCCGATGCTGTGGACGTCCCTGGAATGCAGAGATATTTTCTTACAAGTCTTTCAACATCTGGAAAAACTGTTTTCCTATTCAACCAATATTTTTTTACATCACCCTCCCAGTCTAGTTCATTTTCAGTCTCATACGCCTCTATTTGACTTATAGCAACTTTTTTATTTAAATGAGGAAATAGTATTGAAATAGCATTCTCTTTACCTTTTTCCAAATTATTTTTCTCTGCAGGTACATCGACACAAGGGTACATCTTTATTAAAAAACTTTTAATTTAATTTACTTTCATTGTATTTCCTTCCAAATTTTTATACCATGGGTCAACAAAAGAACAAATGTCAGCTAAATCAGAATCAATAAGACTCAAAGGCACATCAAAATCTGTGTCCTCAAATCTTTCAGTAATTTCTAGATCTATTATGCCTTTCAAAGTTTTTATAGTACCACAGTCCTCTTCTTGACATTGCAGAAAGTTTTTTTATAGTTTTAGTTATGGGTCCAATTATAGACAACGTTGGACTAGACTCAGAACTCATAAAAGTAGTAGCAATTTGAAACGGCTTTAAAAGGGATATTTGCTTTGGAACCCGTTGGAACCGGTTCCGGGTGCAACCGGGTAGAACTGGTTCCGGGTGGAACCGGGTAGAACTGGTTCCGGGTACCCGGGTATAGGGTAATAAATAAATCGGGTACCCGGTTCCTGGAATTTCGGGAAGTGACAGCCCTAATCTTTATGTCAAAACACTGTAGTAGAATGACAGATGTGTGCAATAAAAATGTTATTGCACTAGTGCAATAAAGAACCAGTTTTTGCATTAAATATAGTTCAATAAAGTTTTGTTTTTTGCATGAACATGGAAAAAGGCAATTAACGACTACATCAATCAAATATACAAAATACAGCGAGTTCCATTCAAAAAATATACAATATATGTACAATACCACTTATCATTATTTTTTGTAAATAACGAAAACAAAGAAACATCTAAGAAAACATACTACGGAGTGCCAAATTGAACGAGTTGATAGATATTCTTTTAATAAAAAAGTTGAAAGCTGCTTCCACATTATTTTAATTTCTTTGTGAATTTCAGGACATACTATAACGGAAATAAGAAAAAAATCGCTTTCAGTCAATTATGATGATTTTCGATGAAACAGTACGATTTCGCAAACTTGTCCAGGGCGTAAAACTTAGCTAACATGACAAATTTCAAAACTCCCCGATTGCAAGGTAGACCCATTTGAGCTCCCCGTTGATTAGGCCAGCTACCAAAGTCAATACCATATCGTAAGTAAGAAAAAGAAAAGTCATTTGTCGGGTGTGCAAATTTTTAGTATTTCCGTCGTATATAAAAAGTGTAACATCGATATTTAATGACTAGCTGCCACGCAAATGTTTGGCAAACGTCCAATTTTCATCTTTCGATTAACGGCATTACAGCAAGATGCACTTTTTTTATTTCGATAAAACATTGTTGTATACAAAGTGGTGTTGTTAAAAGTCGTTTCCGTCCACTTACTAGGGAGATACAGATACACCCACTGAACCCCATAAACAATCAGATTTAAAAGGCTCCCTGCAAATCATTTCGATGTTTATTTTAAAGTTATGCTAATTTTATGGTTGCATAAAAATGATTGTATACATAATGTTGCGTTCTTACAACGACAAACTGTTAATTAAAATGCCCATATATTCCTTTTAGTATACGCAAAAGAGCGCACTGACGTACGTAATTAACTGCCTTGTATAAAAAACATCGTTAATAGAATCGTTTATGAGATTTATGACGTTTAAGCCACAGCTGCTCAAAAGTACGAGTATATCGTCTTATATGGACGATTCAGATATTAGTTAGACATTTCTTTTCCTTTACGAATCTAAAACCATCGCTTTTTTATAAAAATAACTGTAATAAAAATATTTCAAATGGATTCCCAAACATTAATTAACAAAAAAAACATTATCAAGAATATCTCATTGCCATCTAGATTACATAATTTTCGAGAAACTCGCTCTAACACCATGAATCACGAAATGAGGATGAAACTGAATAGATAGGCATACGCCAGTTGATAAACATCTTAATTATTATCCTACGCTGGTAATAACACACCATACGTATACCTACGTTTAAAAGAGTGCCTTGGAGAAAAACACTATTTCCTGGACATTTATTATTTAAAAACAGTAATATAATGGATAATAGATATTGTTTAAAATAATAGCATAGGAAGCGTCACAATTCCCATACCTTTACATATAAGATTTTTTGAAAACGCTGCAAATTCGAGAACAATATAAAATTATTAAACAACCATTTCAATCAACGGTAACACGTTTCGCGCTGTAAATAAACACGACCCTGAGCAATAATTAAAAAGATCCACATCAAACCTTGTTGTCTCGCTTCTCGCACTAAAAGCAAGGCACGCATTTCAACTGTCTTCAACATGGCGATAGATAATTCAAACCCCTTTTCTTGCTTTCATGAAGGCAAAAAAATTACATATGAGATAAGAGGTCGCTCAATAATTATACATTATAAGATAATTATGGGCATATGCAATCGCAATGATTTTATTATAAAAAATGCGACAACACGTACGTATATCGTATAAATTTGACATTTTAATTTTAAGTTTGTTGGTGCTGGCAATTTGACGCGAGACCCGCGTCGAAATACGCAAAACTGACCATTTGCTGTTTGTTAGATGCAAATGAATGCATATGGCCAATAGATCTTACGGCTCCATCAACGTTTGGCCAACTAATTGGACCAAAAATAAGGACATTGTGTACACGTTGGCGCTGCTCATTCTGCACTGGCCATTTAACGAGCATGAATGTACAAACCTATCGCGGCCGCGGCAATTTACGTGTACAGTACTTTCAATTATTATAGAAATGTGTACTAAATACAATTATTACGCCGCAGCACTATCCTTTCCGCTTAACGGCAACTACGAACTGTAGAAAAGGGTAGATTGCGCCAAGATCCTTTGACGTATGCGCGAAAAACCGACAACATTGCCAACGCTGGCCGCCAACGACCAAGTTAGGCCAAGTGGTCTTGTACATGTTGGCCCAATTCATTGACTCAACTAGTTGGAGAAACATGTACTGGATGAAACTGAGGTGAAGTCACTGGAGAACTGGATGATGTAACCTCAACACGTCATTTATTATTGTACTACATCCATTGAACTATACTGGAACTGGAACGAACTCTGCCTGTTTACAGATTCGGTCCTAGAGTCTAGAGACAGTTGCAAAATCAGTGTTCTTATTTCACTGTTGCGCAATGGTACTTACGGCTTACGGCGTACAGGTGCTTATACTTGATAAAAAGTGACACATTAATACCCAACGCGAATGAACCAATGCACTTTTCGGCCGTTTACGTCATTAAGTGGAAACAAGACGGTAATACAGAATTTGCAGCTGCACTCTTCGGCTCGAAATTTGTTCGAATCGGCCGCTTGGGTACTCTATCTATCCAGTCCCCTCTCCATATCACTTATCACGTATACATGCACCGTTTATAGTGCTTTCGTTTGATATGCAAACTAATGGAATGCGGTGCTCAATGGCGCGCGCATTACCTGATATAGGAAATAAAATAAAAAACAATAATCTTATCATTCTCGTAGAACAGAACAGCTGCCCACAACTGCATGACGGAAAGGGCAAATTAAAGACTGGCTGGAAGAAAGAAACATTGAACACGATGATTCACTACTTAAAGCTGAATTGTTGACACTGGTAAGGCAACATTTTCCAGCTTTCAAGAAGTATGTAGTGGATGAAATGGCCAAAGCAAGAGGAATGGAGGTAATTCGATTGCCTCCATATAACTGCGAACTGAACCCAATTGAGCTCATTTAGGCGCAAATAAAAAGGAAAGTTGCTAGAGAAAATACAACATTTAAGTTAGCTGATGTAAAAAAACTTCTCAATGGTGCAACCAAAGAAGTAAATGCGGCCAACTGGATAAAATGTATAGACCATGTGAAGAAGGTGGAATCAAGAATGTGGGATCTCGATATTTTGATGTATACTCCGGATACTCGATACCCGTTAAAAAAGTCATAATAAACGTAAATGAAGACAGTAGTAAAAGTGACTTATTTTCAGATAGTGAATAGTATTATGAGTTTTTATGTAAAGTGCTACTAATAAGTGACAGTGAAAAATGCCAATTAGTGGTGTGTCGTATTCGTATGAACCGTATAATAGATACGGCTCTGTGCATTGGTACGTATGATACGAGTCATTGCAACCAATACGGTTTCGTATCCGTACCATGCCAGTCCTACATACAAACTAAAATCTAAAATATTGCTATTTGCTAGCCCTGAAGAACGATGATGACCGTCTATACGTACATAAGCACGTGATGCTGTGAAATACGATTCGTACCGTCTGACAGGTATTTGTAAAAGTTGTACACTACGTTCATCGTATATACGAGTACGACATGAAATGCGCTTGCGCCGTAATACGAGATACTAGTATTTTGGTACGATTCATTTCGTATAGAGAGTCAGTACGATACGGTTCTTTAAAAACGGTCGTATCGCACATTCAAAACCAAATATTTTTTTGGCTAAAGTTTTGCACATATATGAATATGACATAATAAGACATCTTTTGAAGTCACTTCACCTTGGTTGCGCATGATGATACGCCACTGAGCAGTAAAGCCAGTAAATCGCCGGCTTGTGCATGCATGTGTATTCTAAGTGGCGAGAAGGGAAATGGGATTTATATGAGTTGAAGAGGGAGAGTGACCGATATGGTAAGCCGCGGACTGGAGATCCTAGTTCTATTCACAAGAAATTCTACAATTTTACACTAAATATCCTTTTCTATGGCATAGTGATGTGATTTACCGCTTCTGTAGTAATTGGTACGGCTTTTCTTTGTAAAATGCCGCACAATTTTTTGCTCTAGTTTGTATATCAAACGAAAACACTATAGTTCGAACTAATAAGTCCGGTCATACGGTTCCTAGTTCGAACTAACTTTGTTAGCTCGGTCTTAGTAAGCTCGAGCTAAATATGTGCCCTAGCGCTTTTAGTTCGGTTCCAAAAATCATGTAAACGCTTAGCTCGCTTGTAATTCGAACTGAATTCATTGGACGTTACCGCCTTTAAGGTGAGAAAAGTTACAATACAAAAGGCACCAAAGCAAAAGTTGGTTGTTATCTTCAGCTGGCAATAACGTGTCATGTATACAGACAAGTAAAAGGGACATAATTTGACCCATGTTAGTTCGAACTAAAGAGTGCATGTATACATACTGACTACAACTAACAGACTTACAACATACTACAAAAAACGTGGGTAGTGAAGCAGTTAAAAGAAGTTAAAAACAGTTACACTGAAAATCCACGAAAGACTTATTCTATAGCAATTTAAGTGTTGCGTTTGGTTTTCGGACTTCGCAATCCAGAAAACTTTTGCAAAAATTTATTAAATTAAAATTAAATATCTATAAGGTGAAAATTATTTTAAATTATGAAATAAATTAATTTGAAGACATTTTAATAAATATTTTTTACAAATAATACTTACAACTGAAACTTTTAATTTAAGACCTAAAAAACCGTATGACTAAACACATATAAACCAATGATACCTTGAGTCGCAGAGCAGTATGAAACAGCAGATCACTCGTAAAAGGCAGAATATCCATGGACCAGGAAAATGTCACTGCTTAAATATTTGCTAACGCACCAACGAATATTTTACGGCATATTTGCTGTCGCAATTACCACAGGTATTTGAATAGTCCGCATTAAGAGAAACTTTTATGTATGAAAAAACAATAAAATTGTAGAGTAAATAAACAATAAATAAGGTCGGCACAGTTCTCAGACGTGGATGACACAACGTTGAGAAGCGGAGCAGCAGTCTGTTGTTGTTAAATTTCCATACAGTCATATAAAAACAATAACACAAAACATATATTAGCGATTACGTGTGTTTTATTGCTTTATTATTAAGCTTTTAGCAGTGCAGTACTGGTATTTTGACAAGGGATTAATTATAAGAAAAGTGTAAAGTCCCAACCCAATGTAAAATTTTGGTTTTAAATTGGGATCCAGAGAATATCGCGGGAAAAATCGAATTAATATAAAAGAAATACAAAATAAGATCACAAAAAATGTAAAAGAAAATGTAGAAAATTGCATTATTTAAAAAAAAAGCTCAGAAAATAATTTAGGCATCTAATTAAATCATGCCACATTTAAAACCTTCACTAGGAAGTATGCCGTATTGTGAAGGTAGATATATTGTAAAAAATTGTACAAAAAAATATGATTTTGTAAAATTGAAATGAATTTTGTCCTATTTAAAGAGAACCTCATTAAATATTTAAAACTAAAGACACCTAGGAACGCAAAAAAGTAAAAAATAATGCGACAAATTTAAGAAGACAAAAAATGAAATATAATAAATAACCGGTATATAAATACAGAATAGAGGGACGAATATGATCCTTCCTCGTTTTGATAATTCTCGGAAATTTGCCAACTTAATTTAAAAAAAAACGACCGAGACCAGTCTGTATCTCAAGATATTCAAGAGAAACCTCTCAAAAAAAATAAAAAAAAAGAAGGCAGGGAAAAGTAGCCCGAGTACACAACCCTGGGAATATCAAGACTAACATAATAGGTACATATCTAAACTGGTTCATTTTCGTTGAAACATTTTCATACAGCTGTTAATATTATTCAAGAAAGAAAAATGCCTCCTAATCCTATCGTGGTTAACTGTAGAATTTAGAATTAAATGCCTTAGGAAGGGCAAAAAGAGCAGCCACATAAATATGCAGCATATTTTTTTATCTACATTCTATATCGATTTGCTTTGTCGCGATATTTTCCTTACGTTTCTGTTTAATGAGTTTGTATTATTAAAAAAAAAATTATACCAGCGTTCCTGGCTGCACCAGCTTTATCAAAAAATACAGATCATTCTTTAGAGTAAATTCCGGTGATATAGGACTATATAGTCGTCCCCTATACAAAATTCCATTTCCCGAATCTACTGTGCAGTGCAGGGAACATTATATTGATTTTAGGTCTCGCCACCCTACCGGAGGCAATCCCATCAGGAAATAACTCTCGGTATTTACTGGAAAATGCGCACGTGTAGCCTATTATGTTTAGTCCGAGCGATTTTCAGAATCTGAAACCGCTAATGCGCGGCAAGCCGTGCCGTCAGTTTATAGTCAACCTTTATGATTCACGTAATTGTAGAGCAAATACAAGATTACATGTTAATAAACTGGAAATCTTAACAAGTAGTCTCTTTTCTTTACAATCTGTTATGGCTATTGAAGTTTTTTGGTGATTAAAATTTGATAAAGTCATAATTTTTTTATTTCCGGCTGAACCGGAAGTACTACGAAAAGTGATCTTCAGACTCAAATTACTTGGATAGTTTTAATGGAACGCCCTGTATTGAACATTAAATTTACATTCTATTACCCTTTCTAGATATTTTTTTTCTGGTGTCCCCTGTCTAAACCTAATAGTTTATGAGATATCGGCGACTGAATGTTCAACTGCACTATAAATACGTCACAAATCTGCATTTGCAAACATTCAGTCGCCGATATCTCATAACCTATTAGGTTCAGACCGGGGACACTAGTTACAAAAAATATCCAGAAAGGTTAGTAGAATGTAAATTTAAGGTTCACTAGAGGGTGTTCCATTAAAAATATCGTAGTAATTTGAGCCTGAAAATCACTTTTCGTAGTACTTCCGGTACAGCCGGAAATGAAATTTTTATGACTTTATCAAATTTTATTCCCCAAAAAATTTAAATAACCGTATCAGATTTGTTCCTACATTCATTTGTTTTGTGTCAAAATGAAGTAATTTATCATTGATATGACATTTTCAACCGCCATTTTCTCGAAAACTGTCAAAGATAGATATAGGTTATTCTACATGTTTTGAATCTAGAATTTCTGGGCAATCTAAATTTCTAATAATATATAGGGTGTTCCATTAAAAATAACAAAGTTTATACTGTTTTCTATTAAACCGGAAATGACCAGAAACCAGATATTGAAGCAATCAAGCTATGAATCATTGTCAACCAAATAACATACCAAAATTTTAAATTGATATATTTTTTTACAAGGAAGTTATAGGCTGGCTAGTAATATCGTAGGCACCCGATATACTCATAAAAAACGTCTCCAGTCATCCAACCATAGTCAGATTTCCCAAGAATTCACTTATCAGGCATATTTTCAACAAGCACTCGATGTGGTCTTACGTATGGAAAAACGACTAATGAGGGGGCAAACTTATCCCGAAGCATTGAACACAATAAGAACCGTTATGTGTTCTTTTTCTCTCCCGATTTAACTGTATATAGATTCTTAAAGCCTCTTGGTTTCAAGCACTATTCCCGTTTTTGGACAAAGGGAATACCCGGCTTCGACCCCATTGCAGATTCTGGTGGGGTCTTGGTCGTGTTGGGGTCTTGGTCGTGGTGGGCTCGTGGGGACAACATCTGTGAAATTGCTTTCTTCCAAATATTTTTCTAGGTTTTGAAACCAAGATCTAATTAACTCTTCGTAAGGGCCCGCGCTTTATTTATTCCTTCTGCTTTCCTCTGAGAAATTTCGGGATGGCGGTTCAAGAATCCCTTGTACCATCTAATGCCAGGACTACCGTTGGGAAATTTATCTAATTTACTAGTATCAGAAGCTATTTTTGTAACAGCTTCTATTAACTCTGATTTTGAAATTGGGAAGCCGCATTTTGCTATATTAAGTCCAGTCCGCGACTTTTTTTCACCTTCCACTGTCAATATGGGTGGGCGGTGGACCAGTTTTTTGTTTTAATGCTGGAGATTTTCCCGACAATTTATCATGAAGTGTGGTTCTTGGTATACTAAACTGTGCGCTAGCCTGTCTTATGCTAATTCCCGATTCCCTGATTGTTTGTAGGGCTACTTCGATTGTATTGTTTGAGTAAGTGTAAAATTTTCTATTATTTGCCTTTAAAGGCCCTTTTTGAATTTTGTTTTTCTTAATCATCTGAAATGAAATGATATTTTTCAAAATTCATTTATGCCGAAAAATCAATTTCTCGGATTGCAAATTATATTTAAAATACATATGTACGACAATAACTGGTTTTCGGACACCTAGAAAGACTATTTTATATCTCTCTGAAGCAATGCTACAAAAGTGTCCGAAAACTGGTTGTAATATTTTTCATATATGGATGAGCAATGAGAGCAAGTAAGTAAAAAATAATCTAACTACATTTGTTAAAAAAGAATAATCAAATTTTGACGGTCCAGTACCGGTTCTCGAACAACTTGCGTGAAAAAGGGTTTTGGACATTTTTTTGGTACCGGTTTGCCGACCACCTAATTTTTACGATCAAAACTTAATTGAATCAATATTTTCATGCGGAAAAATAAGGTTTACATGCTGACTAACTAGAGAAAACAAAGTTTTCAATTAGCATTGCATCATAGAATATTTACTTACTAGATGCTTAGAGCGTTGCCACTACAATTTTTGTATCCACGTAGCAAAATTAGCGCGTTCCCTAAATGTGGAGCAGTCAGACAAAACCAGATAAATCCATTTTAGACAATTTCAAGTTATTAACGAAAAACGATTATTTTCAGTTCCGCGACATTTAGACAAACAAATCATGCATGCATTCTGTAGAGCTTAGTTATTAGACATAGAAACTTGATTTTCAATTTTTCTCAATGATATTCTCAATTCAATTTATCTCAATGATATACAAAATGGATTTATCTACTTTTGCTTGACTGGCATAGATAGATATATCTGCTTTTGGTTGAAATAGAAAAAAGAAATATCGTTCTCAAACAGAGAAAAATAACAAAAAAAACATTCTCTAAACATAAAAAAACAGGAAAAGTTAAATGTGCAGACCGCAGTAATCTTCTGGGCAGTCACATTGTATATCTTCATCTTCATTTTCTCCTCCTTCCTCGGATCTATCTATACCATCTTCCGACAATATCCAAATTTTCATCTTCATCCCACTTACTTTCAAACTGTTGCTCCATCAAGTGACGATTTGCTTTTTCTTTTTAGCAGGGAGAGGACGACGTTAAGTCAATTTAAATCAACTTATTTGGAACCGCCTTTCCGCTCTTGAGTAAATTCTGTGGAATTTCTTTCGAACTGATAAATTTAAAGTTTTGATGACATTCTACCTTAACAGTATTCAGTCCTTTATTGGTTCTTCCCTTTTGTAAGAATATTCTCTTTTCCTCTTGCCCTCAACTTTTTTCTGACTGTTTTGTAAACTTTTAATATCATAAGCTTCCAGTCCACACCAAGTTGTTTCACATTATCAAATTCGGAATAGATCTTGAGATAATCTTCCTTTTTTAAGAGAGTTGTATTTTTCCGTAGACTCTTTTCTACCCTCCCAAAAGCTCTATCGGCGGGCAAGAAAATATGACCTCGGACGGGGTAGGTCACCTGAATTTCTTGAAGCCCTCTTGGAGATTTTACTTTTAGCAAGTAATAGAGGGCATGAATTAGATGCGAATTTTTATTCTGCCCCCCCACAGCTAGCGCAAAATAGTGTCAAAAGTCTTACTACATCTTCATAGTTTAATGAATCCAGGTGAGCCAGTAATTCACACAACTTCAACTGAACCTCTTCCTGCTAGATCTTCTGTTCATGTATAAAACGTTGGAGTTTGAGTTCATTCCAACGCAGCAAAAAACATACAAACTCACTTGATGGGAGTAAAAGGCATCTTGCATGTCGAAACAGTAACAAATGTAATTGAATTTGGGGGGTTTTGTTTTGCCAACTCATAAAAAGCCCTTATTCTTTTTTTTGTGAATTCTTAGCCCAAGGATGAGTTCAGATCTCTTTTTAGGGTCAGTTGTAGCCTAGATGTTATGTTTAAGGGAGTACACGAGGAGCAACAATCTACAGCAGGTGAATTGAAACCTATGTTAAATTCTCTACAGAAAATTCTTGAAAACACCTTCCTTCCTTAAAACTTCAAATTACCATACAATACAAGTTGCTAAAAAGTGAAGTTGCGTGATGCTTGAATTAGCTGGAAAATAAATTCTTTGAGATTTTGAACGGTTGTAGTGGCTCTCGGTTCCTTCTCTAATGTTTCTTGTGTTCCGATTTTTTGGATATTTTATCGCCACCACGATTCTCTTTGGGTCCTTTTCTTTCGTGAATAGTTTTTGCAACGGTATTAATACGATTTTTCGTAATAGCACACAAAACTTCTGACATACTCTGATCGACTTACTATCCCTGGTTTTCAGATGGTAAGTGATATTAAGAGACATCACGTGATGTGGGTAGTCGGTTGTTTTTAATATAGATGGGGCTACTGGATGCTTAATCCACTTTATATAAATAAAGTGGATTTATCTTGTATTAGTTGAAACAGGAATTTAATATGTATTCTATACTCTTGTATTCTATACTTTTGTTTGATTGCCTATATTTTAAGACAATTTTTTTAAGGGGATCCGGTTTAGCTCAATTCGGACTTCTCCAGTGGATTTATCTGACCCCAATGACTAATAATCCACACTTAACTAATTGTTCATAAAAACTGGATCTATCTGGTTTTGTCTGATTGCTCCACAAATGTCGGCCATTTGTAACTGTTTTGTTTCCTTTTCTATTCACTAAAGGCTGATCAAAATGTGTATGAAGGAAGGGATAGTGTAAAGTAAACGCCACCTGTGTTCGAATTTAGGCAATGTGTCAGTGTGTACTATTTTAAATAGTTTTTATTGGGAATTGTCCGAAAAGTGGTGTTGTCCGGTTAACCTGTTCGAACACCACCTTTCGTGATGAAGAAGAATCTCCATCTGCCAGTTTAATGTTGTGCCTTTCGGCTCAGGCGTGATTAGCAATTCCTATGCACTCCTTTACAGCTAATTTCTCTTGCTCTGGCTCTTCGAACGCATTCGAAGATTTCTCACCCCGGGATCATAGACGTGCGCATTCATCCGAGCGTTTGGTTATCCTATTTTGACTGACCTGTAATTTTGTATTTCATTTCATATCCGTGCGTTTTCATATTCACACATGAAATGAAGAGTTGCCTACTTTTCCATTTTGTAGATTGTGCATTTATTTGTTTTATGTGAAAATTAAATAATTTGTGATTGATATAACATATTCAGCCGCCATTTTCTCGAAAACTGTCAAAGATAGATATAGGGTATGCTACATGTTTTGGACCTAGAATTTACTGTGCAATCTAAATTTCGAATAACATACTGGGTATTCCCTTAAAAATAACAAAGTTTATACTGTTTCCGGTTAAACCGGAAACGAAAGTCAGGTCTTGAAGCAATCAAACTGTGCAGCGTAGTCAACCATACAACTTCCCAAAATTTGAAATCGATATCCTGTTTTACAAGGAAGTAATAGGCTGGCTAGTAATATCGTAGGCACCCGGTATAGCGAATGAATTCAATACCTGGCTTGCAGAAAATATTATAAAGCGGCCTATCATTTGATTAATAGATGGTCACAGGTCGCATATGACTTTGCCTAACTTCTGCGAACGCAATGGTATTATTTTATACGCCCTACCTCCCAATACTACACATATCCTCCAGCCTGCGGATGTTAGCGTATTTAGGCCCATGAAGCAGGAGTGGAAAAATGCCGACAAAGATTGGCAGAAACGTCCCGAACATTTTCCACATTATAACAAAGATTAACTTTTGTAAATTATTCCAAGAAGCTCTACAAAAAACTGAAATGGAAAATCGCACTATAACGGGGTTTTCGCAAATGCGGTTTATATCCCTTAAACCCTAATAACGGAGATTACACAAAATGTGTAAAAAATTTTCTTGAGAAACAATGGCCGAGTAATGTGTCCTGTGATTCGGAAATATGTTTAAAAATGGAAGATTCTGATACACCACCAAACCAAACCATACACCAAAGGTAATTGAAAGAATTAGTAACGATTTGGAAACATATGGGATAAGTTTGGACGTAATCATCAACGAAATTAAATTGACGAAAAAGCATGAATTATCGACTCCACCGAAAGAGCAGTAAATGTTGAGGTGGGCAGTATTGTACCAATTACGCCTTTGACTTTATTGCCTATTATTAATGCCGATATTATTAAAATAAGAGACGATTCAACATCAGAAAACTCTGAAGCAAGCTCTAGACCGAAGATCAGGGGGGCGAGAATAGAAAGAACCAATTTTGATTTAGAAATAATGCAAAATGAAAACCAGGATGATATAGAAATGTCAAAAGAATCCATAGTCTCAAAGTGAACAGCTGAGACTATGGAATATTCTCAGCGTATTGATGAAATTGAAATTTTTGTTGAAGAACGAACTGGAAACGAAATAGAAAAGGTGCACCATGAGGTTGTAGATGGAACGAATTTTAATAATATAGAAATAAACAACAACATTAAACTAACTTTTGAAAGACAGTGTAACAAGAAAACGGTCGAAGAAGAAACGTCTTTCCAAAAAATGAGTCATGAGGCTAGTAATAGTTTAACTCTCGTAGATGAAACTGAAGGCAACGAAAATGTGATATTAAATGATAACATAGATAATATAGGAAAAAATGATATTAGTTTACCTGCAGTAGATGGGGCTGAACGCAATGAAAATATGATATTAAATGACAAATTGGAAGACAAAGGAAATAATGATAAGAGCTCCAAGTACACAACGCTCGTATTTTCATATTAAGTGATATCGTATTGAATGATAAAATGAATGATATACGAAGTAGAGATAATAGTTCAGCTCTAGTAGATCGACCCAAGACAATGAAAATATATTAGCGATATTAAATGACAAAAATGATATAGAAAAACGGAATATTATTAAAGAAAATAGGAAGATATTAACAGATAATAAGAACATAGGGAATCATTTAGCAGTCCGACAACTGGTTCAGTTACCTTACTGACATACACGTAGTCATACCACACGCTTTGATATCAATCAAAGAAACCCGCTGATAAAATATCGAGGGCACCCGTAATATCAGATAATTTTTAACAAACAAAATCTCCATTTACGGTATAATTACGCTCAAAACAGAAACACGTGATGCGATAACATCAATACGACTCTAAAGGTTTCTGAGAAATTCAGGATATTGACATCACACATTCATAAGAATACGTGCAATACCAATAAATAACAACAAATTATTGCTTACGACTATTATATACGTTCTAAATAAACAATTCAGGCACGCTACATCAGCCTCCCAGGCACATAAATCCCCGAAACAACAGATAAATAACAGTACCTCATTTATTACGATAATATTCATACATATATATAAGTATACGGACGGCTGGTGCTTCCAAGAAGGAGAGCTTCCTGGAAGGCATCGCCACATACTCCATACACTTAATAATATCGAGCTGGGGGCCTTGAGGTCATTGTTTATTTTCTCTAGTCCGGTTTATCTCATCGCGGATAGGTTAAGCTGAATTAGATTCTTATAACTCCCAAAATAAATATACCGGGAAGCGTAAAGTAGAGTTACAAGACGGGGACTAGGCAGAACACAAACGCGTAGACTGCGTCTTGCGGTCAAAAGCTGAGAAAATTCCTGGTAAATTATAGGTACCTATGTTAGAACATAGGTGAATTCAGTAATGCAGCATGTTTTTAAGAAGCCCCAAATAACTACTTTCTTAATGACATTTAAAAAAAATGGCGATCTGTTTTAGGCAATACATATTTTCACACATTCTTTTCATTCCTTACCTTCAGCAGTGTAAGAATCTTCTGCGAGAGATCGTAGTCGAAATTGGAGTACTTGGAGTTGGACATGTCGTAGATGAAGACGATCCCGGCCTTCTGGGTGGTGGGGTTCTGCAAGGCGCAGTCCAGTTGGTATACGACGCCCTGTAAAGTGGTCTGGTGTGTGCTGTTCGCTGGTATGTGCTTGTGAGCGGTGAACACAGCTATGGCGGCCTCTGTCGAGTCCCTCTTTGGCTAAAAAATCACCTACCAGTTACCCACAGAAAATAATGGCCAACATATATTAGGTTTCGTTCTGAAACCGTTCAGTCACAACATGATACAATGATTATTGTTTACGAAGGTAATCCATATATAGATGTAAAAGTTTTGTGAACGGAAAAATACAATCCTTCCCTCTAAAGCCAAAAGGCTTTAAATCTGCTTGTATAAGTTCGCACACGCTACATGCTTTCTGGTATTTCTAATAATAATACCTACGAACAAACACGATTTAAATGTTGAATGCAACGAGTCCACAGCAGGGCATTCCAGAAGAGCATCTATCCCATTATGCAAACCACAACATGCAATTACCATCTGCAGACCGATTGCGACCTTATTAGTAAGTGCAGTTTAGGCTCGAGCATCCATTTCAATTTAGGGGGGGGGAGGGGCATTTTTAACTTCATAAAACGTAAAACGTCTGGTCCGTGTAGAATGTAACTCGAAGGTGAATGTAGCGAGCCCACGGCAGGTGGTAGCACTTATATTAAGCCGGCATCCCACGGCGCGTGGCTTGGCGAACCTGGCTCGTGGCTTGTGGAAGCTCGCCCAGGCTTGGTTCGTTAAAAGGCTTGGCAAATGGATGGGTATTCCCACGACGTGTGTAAGTTCGTTGTGCGGATTCGTGTTGGCTCTTGCTATTTAGTCGTGCCAGTGAGGTACGTACAACACTTCAGTTTGAAGTTTGCAAACTATCAGGTTTAAACACATCCTGGGATCCAGATCCAGTTTTTGCAGAAGCATTAGCCTCTTGTACAAGTTTTCTAAAGGTAGCCATTAGGGCATCCTTTTTTTTCAGTTCTGAAACTGAAAATTTTACACTCATTTTCCCTTCTATACGTTTCCAAGAATCATGCACAAGGTTTCTGTTTTTATAATTTGGATCTCTTGGATTCCAAATCGCATAACGATAAAAACTCTACCACTGTCATTTGACCATTCCATTTCCAAAATAAATTAATAGCTCGTTTCCTACGCAACTACAAGACGCGACTGAAACTTAAATCGCACTCAGCTACACGCTTCGATAGTCGTTGGACCGGATCGAAGTATACGAGCCGAGCCCGAAGACGCTCGCCTTCCTTTGGCTCGCATAAAATTTACCGACAAGAATCGGGAAAACACAAGCCGAGCCGTAAAAGACGAGCGCGTCAATTCAAATGGCGCGTGGCTCGGCGAGTCTGCCAATAAGTCATAAGCTGCACTGATGAGGTCTAGTAAGCTCGGAGCCGGTCTGTAGGTGGTAATTAATTGCATGTTGTGGTTTGCACAATGGGATAAGATCCTCTTCTGCAACACACCCCTGCGTGGACTCGCTGCATTCTACGTTTAGTGTTCTAGTACCTAGAGGTATTATCAAAAACACAAGGAAATGAGAAAACACATCAAGGCGTCGCGTCGCTTGTTGATTTATGCAACAACTGGATTAAATTAAGTCTTTTGGCTTTAGAGGAAAGTACCTTTCTTCTTCGCTTCACTAAATAATTATGTATTATGTTTGTCATATCATAATATGACTTTTTGGTGACCATTTTCTAAAAATATTAAAATACCTTTTTGGTGACATATTACAAGACAAATAAATTAATGACTATAATAACTTCTACTATGAGATTTCATATTGCAACGTATGAATAGAAATAAAGAAAATTAATTGGTGTGAAGTTATCCACAGATTTCGAGCCACAGATGCTGACGTGAAGTCAAATAAAGAATCTGTGGATGACAACGTCTGTGTCATAGTAAGTGACACAAATCTGTGGCTGGGGTCTTCAAACAACTTTATATGACGAAGAAAAGCAAGTACTGTAGGATAGGAAGATTAATATCAAACACCCAAAATCTGTGGCTGAGCTAATAAATAATGATTTTTTTGGACATATTTATACAACCCTTAGTTATGCGACAATAAAATTTAGCAGGAATGTGAAGCATCCAATACAGTACACGGCAGTGTGTATGGTTTTCTTTGTCACGCCTCGAAAATATTAAAAAAATAATAATTTATCGGAAAAGGTTATATTTTTTGTACTTGATATGAAATAACTAGAAAACCCTTCGATGTGCCTTTATGAAATTTTTGCAGAAAAGTGCAGCAACCGATACAGTACACGGTAGTGTGTATGGCTTTCTTTGTCACGCCTCGAAAATATTTTTAAAAAAATAATATATCAAGAAAGGATATATTTCCTTTAACTCTCTTGGAAAAAAACTAGAAAACCCTTTGATGTGCTTTTATGAAATTTTGCAGAAAGGTAAAGAAACCGATATAGTACACAGCACTTTGTATGGTTTTCTCTGTCACGCCTCGAAAATATTTAAAAAAAATAATTTATCAAGAAAAGTGATATTTCCTTTTACTCTTTTGGAAAAATCTAGAAAACCATTAGATGTACCTTTATGAAATTTTGCAGAAAGGTAAAGCATCCGATAAAGTACACGGCAGTGTATATGGCTTTCGTTGTCACGCCTCGAAAATATTTAAAAAAAATAATTTATCAAGAACGGATATATTTCCTTTTACTCTCTTGGAAAAAATCTAGAAAACTAGAGTGATGTGCCTTTATGAAATTGCCTTTATTCTATTTTACTACTAATAAAACTATTTAACAACATGACAAGTCAGGCCATGTCTCGATTGGACAGTCCAATCGCAGTTACTACGCCAGTCAATATCGACACAAGAATAGGCAAACATCGCAAATGGGTAAGTATGTATCTACAATTTTTTTATATTTTATTAGGAGCCATGAGGGTAGCAATACTGTATTTTCAATAGGAAGTGGAAGGAAAACTTCTGCTACAGAGCATCATGAAGGCACCTCAAAATATAAATCTTGTTTATCAGCCCGTGCATCTACGTCTTCAGTGGCATGTTTTTGTAAGAAAAGCGTTCCTTCAGAAGACTTGACAAAGACAATAATTGGGCAATCAACGAAGGTACATTTGCCTAACATACAAGTTGTCCATAACCAAAATTCACGATCTATGGGATTGTACTAGTAAGTTAGTGAAAACATTTTGAAACAAAAAAATGACATGAGCTAGAACGTGTGAAGTGTGCAGCACTTGTGACAGATGTTTTCGAACTGGAATGAAGTTCATTATGTACTATGTAGCGTAGTACCATGTAACGACTAGTGTAGTCTTAGTTTACTAGTGTAGTGTAGTGTAGTTTACTTGAATACAAATCAAGTAAACATCTACAATAAACTCACTCACATTTGTATTTTATCGGATAGTTGCAACTATCCCATTTCCATTTTGTAACTCAAATAAAAGTTTTTAAAAAGATATTTTTGCAATGAACATTATAACAAAATTGGCGCAGTCGGTAGGATCTGTGAAATCCCGGAACAAGGTGCCTAAATGGTAGTGCAACTCTGTAGAACAAGGAGAACATCTTCGTGGTGCCTAACTAGACAAGCCAGACTTCCAGAACAAGGAGGATTCACTCACCGTGGTGGCAGATCCCAATCTCTTGACGCAGAAGTACCTACAAGCCCATGTGCAGCTTCATGTAAGTACAAACTTTGAAGAATCATCTCGCATTCTTGTATTCATTGTGTTTTTGCGCAACGTAAAAAAAAATCAAACAGATTATTTTTAACACAGTTCTATATTCCAACGTAGCGAATATACTTCCATTTTTTGTACTCTCGTATACATTTCTTTTTGTACTCAACGCATTCTCGCAATGGCACGCCCAGAAAATGACGCCGATGCCGATGCAAACGTAGCTGTAGATTCCTACAGACTATCGGAAATATTTTCCATTGTACCTGACTACGACGCCGACGGTAGTCAGATCTTCTTACACAATTTTTTGAGTTCTTGCAATACTGCCTTCAGGATGGCAATTGCCGATCAAAAAATACTCAGAGCGTGACAGAGCTGCCAAGTTGATTAATTCCCGTAACCCTGCGACTTGTGAAGATATCAAGCATTTATTAAATTTACATTTTGGTGATTCGTGTGATCTCCCGTCTTTGATACAGGATCTCCAACGAATACACCAACTACCAAACGAATCCGCTCTTACTTTTATGTCCCTGTTACAGAAGCACAATGCAAAAATGCATGCCGCGATACAAAGACAAGTTCTCTCCCCAGAGCAGAAGAAAGCTCAATCCGAATTAATTGAGACAATAATGCGCAATACATTGCTTGCCGGTCTGGAACCTAAATTAGAACAAATTATAAGATCTGGTAATCCCAAAGAGATGCTTGTAACTACAAACAGAATCCGTAGGGAACTACAACCGTCGTATTTCCAAAATCAGAAATTTCAGAGCTATTACGCAAAGTTCAAATCAAATCGCAAATCAAGTTAGAAAATCAAATTTACCACAAAAATTTTGTTCATATTGCAAACGTACGGGTCATTTAATAAACGAGTGCCGTGCAAGACAGCAATCGCAATCGCGAAACTTTACCAGACCAAGCTTTCAGATCAATTCATATCAAACTTCTCAAACGATTCAAAGACCTAATTTCCAACCAAATCAATACAATCAAAATCCAAGACCATTTAGCAACACAATCAAAATTTTCAACAAAATCGTCCCAATTTTCAACAAAATTCAGCGATGAGACCAAATACAAATTACTCAAATCAAAACAGGCCATCAGCAACCCAATCAAACCCGAATTTTAATAGATTCCAGCAAAATAAAATTCATCATGTTAATTATGATAATTTACCCAGCGAAAATATTTAAATAATTATCAACATGACTAATATATACTAAAAAACTAGAAATGTACCACTTTAGTATTAAAAATATTATTTTGACGTAATGGTGAAGCAAAGACTGGCAAAACAAATACGTCTATTACATTGTCTACCTCACTAATGTCTCCATAGGATCAAATCCTGAAAATGTGGTCTACTTTACTTTATGTTACCATTAATGAAATTTTGGAGGCGCAACCTTCATCGAAATAAACAAAAACTAGATTTTAGCCGTGTTCTTCGATGTAATGGCATAATTAAAGAACCTATTTTGCGATTTATGGGGATGCCAATTTTGTTGTATTGCAATGTTTCTGTATTTTCATACGTTAACTGTTTCCTATGTGAATTTGAAATTTGTCATTAATTTGTACTACGATACATATTTATATATATAATCCGACTACTATCCTATTTTACTTTATGGACATCTTAGGCATTTTCAGATTGCTGGTAATGGCAATTTTGGTCTCGAAACCCTTGGTATCAACATTAAGAAATTGCACGTTTGCATGCATCATACCTAACCGAAATATGTGCCTATCTTTCGAATTCTCTTAAACAGATACAGCAAATACCTACGTAAATGTACCGTTAACTGTTATCACAGAAATGTGTACGCTAAAGTCGCTAACTACTAATAACATAGCCTATAACACTCGATGCATTTATGGATCGGTACATTTGCAGTAGATTTAAGGACAATTTTAATTACAAATGGTGGATTTTCATAATATAATATGTATATAAAATATGTATATAATGTATCTAATATATCTCAGTCCTGTCTACCCACCGTTATTATATCATGCCAACACACGTTCCATAACAAATATCAAAGAACGAACGGGGGAAAATCTGCCTACGTAATAGGCAGATTTCCCCCCCGGACGGTAACGGGCATAATATAACAAGCTTAAATATTAATTAGCCACCAGAGGTAATTACCTAACAGAGAGAGATCGTCTGACAAGATATCCTCTACATCTACACTCCATAGTGTATCGTATGCGTATAAGCTACTTACCAGGATTGTGAATTTTCCAGTGAGCAACTCTGACTGCAGGGGTTCTTTGAGGGGGTCGAATCGGCATAGGCCTTCTCGTTGTCTGGTCATCTCATGCTGGTCGAACAGTGCTAGCGCCCGCACCAGGTCGAATTTGCGCGCGTACAGGAACCGGACGGCCATCGACCACGCCACCGGACCGATCTTGCGCCGGTACTTGGCATTCACCTTCTCCAGGAACTCCTTCGTTGCCTGCAATAAACAATTGTCAAAGAAATGAGAGCGTCTTGCTTAGTGCCAAATCTACTATAAGTACTTGTTCATTATTGCACAAATTGCCTATTACAAAGACTATTGGACGTTGAGCCACAGAGCATGTGCGGTTTCCTCCCGCGGGAGTAAATGTAGCCTATCAATTTAGAATCGTCATAAAGGCAGCATGTATGTTTGGGATGATACTTTGATGATACTGGAATGATCATGACTGGAATGATACTTTGTAAAATTCGGTAGCTTACAGGCGTTTTTTTGGCACTTTTTGCCCGAATTTTGCACTTTTTCCAAGTAGGCCAAAAACTGCCTATAACTCAGAAAGGGAGCGTACAAGCCATTAGAGTAGACGTAATTCCCTACATTTTGCATAGGTATATAAGGTTTTTTTTTGGGGAGGACTAACCGTTCCGCCGATAAAGCGCGCTAAAAAAGGGCCAGATTCCCATATCTAGCGAATTCACTGTTTTCGCGGACGATATAAGCAAAGTAGGTAGTCAAAAATGGACGGTTTGGTTTCCTTTCTGGGGAGTAAATGTAACCTACTAATTTAGATTCGTCATGAAGGCAACATGAATGTTTGTGATGATACTTCGTAAAATTCGGTAGCTTAATAGCGTTATGACGTCACAAAGATGGCCGCCGGGCGAAAATCGTGAAAGTCTGGTTTCATTTGTAAGAAGTAAAAGTATCATAAAAATTTTGATGTAGCATAAAGCCAGGATCAATGTTTGGGATGATACCGTATAAAAGTCAGTGGGTTAGTTACGTTACGACAACACAAATATGGCCGCCGGGCGAAAATCGTAGTACCTATACCATTCTAAGGTCAGGTTTTAATTGTAAGGCGTAAAACTATCATATAAATTTCAATCCAACATTTGGGGTGATACTTTGTAAAATTCGGTAGCTAAGATGGTGGCCAGGCGATTTTCATGGTATTGCTTTAGAGTTTATTATGGACTTTGTATTCGCTTAATTCTGCTTAATAAATTTGTAATTTAAGAGTTCTGTCTGCGGCCGTGAAAAACATGAAATCGTAGCCACATAACTGTAGCGTTATTAAAAAAGATTAGGTTATGAAATTTTAAACATATATAGAGAAAAGTACAATCTGTGTCGCTGGGTGTGATATTTTTAAAAAAAGTAAATAGTTTTTTTCTACGATTTTTAGAAATTTCAAAATAAAAAAAATGGAAAACAAAAAACGCTACGACATAGATTATGATTACATATACCACCAAAAAAAAATTCGTTTAAATATGTAAATTCTAAGTATTTTTTATTATTTGGCTCTTTTACCGATTTTATCGTCCTAGGAGCTGGGGGCATCTGCCATGAATTTGCGAGTCCGCTGTATACGTATTCAGTGTGATTTGTGGCCCCGTTTTACGTGTATTATTATGGACAGCATTTAAATAACAGTATTACATGGTATTATTGGTATTACAGTAGTACATGGTATTACATACAACACCAAATGTTTGAATTATTGTAATTCATATTAAGCATAAAAACACATAAAACCTTTGTCAAGAAAATAGTTTATTTTTATTTGTTCATATATTTTATTTTTGACTCAGTGAAACAGGCAAAGGAATAAAAAATCAGTATTATTTCAGATTTTATTTAGAAATTGAAATACAATTAATTATTTTTATAAATTATTTTAAATAAAGTTAGTTTCAATACAATCTTGAAGAACTTTCATAGTCATGATAATCATAGTCATGGAAATAATATAATATAATATTTTGTTTTATTTATTTTCCTATATATGTGAAGGTATGTAAACACTATTTTCAATGTAGAATCGTGACGCCAATAGGTAGGTACTGAAACAATATAACAAACTAGATATATTATAAAAAAAGTCTCGGCGATTCCCAAATTTTAGATTATATAGTTTCGCAACAACACAGCAAGGTACATTATGAGCATTATAAATATTTTAAGTAAGGCATGAAGAACAGATTTTCCATATTTTTTATTAGTTTGGCGACCAACCTGTATTATCCTCCGATTTAAATTTTTGTTTAAAGGTAAGTAGAATTTATACAAATTCTACTAGTTTATACAAATAGTGACCTTTGAATAGTGAGTGAATAGTGACTTTGAATAGTGAGTTTATACAAATAGTGCCTTTTGTTGAAAAAAAATTAGACTATTGGCCATTGCCAGCAGTAGAAATTCATATTTAGGTAAAAAATATTCTCACAGAAATGAACTCCCCGAACTTATAAAATATACACAGAACCTAATAGTAAGTTATTATTATACAGCTAATATACAAATAAATGTTTTGCAAATACTAGATAGATATGGTATAATTTAGATTTGCTGTAATATTTTATTTTTGAAATAATTTCCGTCATGATTAGTTCGCGAAAAAAAAACTATAGGTAGAGATACACGACCAAAGAACAAAAATGTTTTCTTCGCCATATTTTTAGCTCGTGAGATTCAAATTTCATGGAAAAATCGTGGTAATTTCTACTTTGTTTTATAATTTACTAATTATGTGTCTTTGATCAATCGGATCTGTGGATTCACCGTATGTATTTTAAACATGGCATTAGTAAAATAATAAAAATAAAATAAAATAATTTAGGTACAATGATGTACCTAAATCAATAAATTATCACATTGCTATCAAATGTAATTACCATATAATAAATAATGTACCTATATTATGTTGTGTATAATATACTACACAGCTTAAATAATAAATAAACTATTTAGAAATTATTAAATAATTAAATTAAAATGCATTCCTCAAACTATATTTTTTATTTCAACTGTATCGGCTTTTCTTAACATATTCGATTCGATATAATCAGTTGATTGATTATTTATAAAGTAATAGACTAGTAGCGTTGATTGAAGGAAAATCCTTCAATGAACCCTAGTAGTCGTTGATAGAAGGAATTTCAGTCAACGCTAGTAATAAAGTAGGCATTTGCCTAATTTGTAAATAAATATGTAATTCTTTTCAAGCTGTAATGAAAGTTACATTCATACCTCATATTATATTTACCTTCTTGGCAAAACCAATTTTTCTAGGAACACTAATTCTCAGTCTATGCTTTTTTCTTCTTTTATAGTCCATGGTTGTTTCACTATTTTCGCTAGTAAACGCAAATAATCACTCACAGTAACTAAATACCCTCCATATAATTTAATATACACGAGGCTCAGTTCAACCCTGAGTAAAATCACCGTAGTGGCGTTGACCAACAGCAGAACACCGAACGGATAATAAACTCCACCTCCCGCTACTGTCATTTCAAAAGAATTTACTCCTGCACCATCGCCCATCACATTATGACATTATTATGTAGTATAACAAAATATTGATCACGCTATATACCTTTCGTCATATCATAAAACAATTGGATGGTGAATGTGATGCAGAATAAGAATGTTTCCCATTCAAATATTACGGATCCATTGGCATCCTAAATTGCCTAATACCATTGAACGTTTTGTGGTAAAGTGGGGTCAACAATAATTCTTGAAATAGTAATACTAATAATTATTATAATAATTATCAATTATTAATAATTATTAATAATTAGTAATTATTAATACTAGTAATACTAAATTAAAGATAATTTAGTGTATTATTTCGATGGGTTTTGTGTAAAAATTGATTAGTTATTAGTATTCTATCAAAACATAACAACTTGTTGAATGAAAGCGCCTTTATAGTAACGATTTTACCTTGCTGTAAGAAAAGTTATACTGCCCCGATCTGCCATTGCGGCAATTGTGGTATCCTTTCAAAATTTTGTATATTTCATATTTCGATGTTAGAAACTCGTCACTTAGCTAACGATGCATTGTCATCCAAACTAAACGTGTATGCCAAATTTGAGCTTAATCGGATAAGGATAGCTGTTTTAAAATACAATTGCAAGATTTGCCCTAAACCAACTAACATACATACATATACATGCAAAGCAAGTTAAATAAAAGCTTGTAAAAACTATTCGAGTATTCTTTCCAACATCTTTACGACTTGATCCGTTGACCAGTCTCACGCAAATTTTGGAAATATAGAACGTCATGATGGCTGAATATAAAAGCCATCATGACGACCCATACAAAACAAAACACTAGTTCATTATAAATCATTTACCATCAACAATAGCAAGGGAGATTTCCACGAAAACGGTTAATTCACTAGATATGGGAATATGGCCCTTTTTTGCCGCGCTCTAGCGGCGGTCTTCCATAAAACCGTTATATATGACAAATGTAGGATGTTTTGTCTACTTTAATTTCGTATAGAGGCTTATCGAAAAAACGCTTCCTCTCTGACTTATACGCCAAGGACTGAAAAAAGTGCAAAATTTGGGCAAAAAGTGTCCAAAAAAACCACTAAGGTACCGAATTTTACAAAGTATCATCCCAAACATTCATGCTGCCTTCATGACGAAACTAAATTAGTACGATCATTTACTCCCCAGAAAGGCAACCAAACCGACAAACCGTCCATTTTTAACTACTTGGCTCAACGTCTATATCAGGTTCTCAGGAGAACAGTCCATCACTTGGGTGCGTCCATTTAGAATATTGTTCGTATTTGCACTCTGTGCACGAACAGTACAACTTTCCGTGGATCCAATAAATAATTACCGGTATTAAACCGTAATTACCGTAATTAAACATCCGGTGACTTAACACTACTTTATTAAATTGCTAATAAACACTGAGTAAACTTATTGGTATATTGATTGACAACTATAAAACACAATTTATAATTTTAGTGTCTTCGATGTTGCTTATATATCCGAAAACGGTTTCTCGATGCGTCGGCACTCTTCCACCACGCCTAGAAAGAAGGAGAAGATTTCGACCGGCGACGAGAACTCGTGACATTACTCGCCATAGGCTGCGTAACAATATCAAAGTACAAAAATTGTATAAAATCATACACTGCAGTATTTCTTCAACGAAGACAGCAAATTTGATGTGGTTTTCCCCATAGACAGACAATTATTGCGAGAAAGTTGAGATACATTAAGCAAAAAGAACGCGCCACGTTCCTCGATAGCTATCAGTTTGTTTTAAGAAAATTTTCCTTTTGTTATGGCATGTCATTTTTAGGTATTAAAGCACAGTTCTCCTAATGCGGAGCAGGCAGCGTAAAATTACTTCATGCATGTCATAAATAAACTGTTATGACGGTTATGATAATGTTCAGGCCCTGCTGGGTCGCATTGTCGCCACCAGTGATAGTTAATTCCTTTGCAGTGAGTACTAACGACTGAGAGACGAGGATGCGTAGACCAGCGAAACCAACCGTTGCCGTTGGTGCTGCGAGATGAGGAACGACGCGGATTTTACTGCTGAGATTACAACTGCCTGCGTCTTACTAAATCTACCTCGGCCTTTATTAAAGTATCATTATTAAATTGCGCGAAATATTAGCAGAAAATTATTTTCACAATAATGTGCATACATACCATTCTTTCCATGCGAGAAAGCCGGTGAAAACCCAATCGATCCACACAACCAAAAACAATAGCTCGATTGATTACGGCACCGATTAATTGCCTGTCACCATTAGATCCCGAATTGGTTATCACGCGGTCGAACAATTAGCATGAAAATACCGCTACTACATATTTCAATGAGGCCATTTTCAGCCTGAAAGGCGATGACACACATTTATTATACTCGTAGATCCAATTAATTAGGTAGGTAGGCTTTTAGAAAATTAAATTAAAAATCAAAGGCAAGAATAACCCATATACAGGGTTTTTTTAAACGATGCGGCAATATTTAAGGGGCTGCATAGGTCATAGGTCCGCAAACGCCTCGTTACCGATCTAGAGAATTTTGAGGTTTAATTAAAAAAAACAGTAAAAATTAGATTTCTCCAAAACAGCTTGAGATATTATAATAGAATTTTAGGCGTATCAATAACTATGGGACACGCATACTTTTCAATATAAAAAGGTTTTTTAGTCTTACCAGTGGCGCGCCTATTGGCACGTCACCAGCTATTTTCAAAGAAAAAAATATGACTGCTGGTTTCTCTAAAAAAAAAATTTATTTTTGAATTCCTGTTTCAATTATGAAGAAAAAAGCTTTCTTCAGATTTTATCGTTCTACGCGTTTTTGAGTAAAAAAATTAAAACCATTTTAATGCATGTCCATTTATCATACAAAAATATTGATTACAAATTCAAGGTTTTGATTCAAGGGCAAAAACAAGTAATTTACAATAAGTATTAACATTTTCTTACCAAAAATTACAAAATATTGAAAGTGAAATCTAATTTTTACTGTTTTTTTAATTAAACTTCAACATCCTGTAGATCGGAAACGAAGCGTTTGCGGACCTATGTTTATAGAAACTTTTTTATAAAATAACGTGATGCATCACCCCCTTAAATATTGCCGTGTCTTTATAAACAGCCTGCATTTCCAATGGGTATAATACTACCCGTAGAAAGTGCAAGCGCACCTATGCGCCATTTTTATGTCCGACGTTTGACGTCAACTGTCAATAGTGGCAATTACAGAAGAAACGAGTATACAAATACGCCTCTGTGTTTGACATTCAGTGCAGTGCACTACTAATAAACTTGACGGACGTTTTAATGCTAATCACTAATCAAGTTTATTGCACTGCAGTGTATACCTAGATATACCTATTTTCACAGTAAAATAGTGCCAACTGTGTGAATTATTAATGGCAGTGACTATTGCACTGTCCAGACAGTACTCCTAAAAAGATTAGTACATTGTCTAGACAAAGATCTCAAGAGTTTTGCAAGTAACAATCTTAAAAATATTCTTGGGAAACCTCTTGGACCTCCTTGACAGATCTTATGCCATGTACACGCATGTGTACATGCAATGTGTACTGCGGGGTTCGAACGAGCAACCCTCAAGAAAATGCTATACCACTGAGCCACCAACGCTACAGAAAACGTCTGATGAAGTCAGCAATACAAGTCATAACGCTGACACCTTTGTCTAGATAGTGTACCTACTAATCTTTTTAAAAGCACTGCCTCGACAGTGCAGTTGTCTCTTCCATTATTAATCGTGTAAATAATTTTAAGGTTACGATAGATATACCTATTATATTATACCGACATCTAACGAATGTTTCATTTGCGATGTCTGCATCATCCTGACAGACTATTATCCGCCACCGCCGTCACCCACCTAATTTGGTTTTCTCTCCTCCCACCTCGGCTGAGAGCATCCTGCAAGTGACGCATAAACTAATATCCGCGGACAAGTCAATTAATGAATTAATAGACTGTCGCGTCGTTTAAGTTTCAAATTTTCCGATAATCCACAATTTGCTATTCGATGTGAACCCTACCTTACATCGAGATGGATGCAGATTTTAAAGGGGATACAACTGACGTGGGAGAAAAAGGTCGACGATCATAACGGAAGCTGCTCTCGCTAGGCACAGGCTCGCAACCGGAAGCTTCTATTTACGGCCTCATTAATGCCTGTAAAAATAAACAGTACCTTTCATTGAAAACGGAGGAACTCGCATAAACTGGGCACGTTTAATAGAAACATGTCGATTGATGCAATTTTTATGATTCCGGGCAGATCCCCCACAGGAAGGTAGTAAAAGCAAATCATGTTTTATGACAAAGCAACATTTTATAGCCGATTCAACATCAATTCTCACATAAATAAATATCGATCTAAACGCCGTAAAAACAGAGTATATATAAACAATTTACTGTAACTGTGACTAAAATCAGATACAAAATTATATAAACTATATAAGTAGGGGAGCGAGGGGTAATGCCGGTCAGCGGGCAATGCCGGTCAGTGTTATTTATCGGAATATATACGGTTCTCTGATTTCTTTTATGTGCTGCCACCTCTTACGTAATCATGTAAGCTAATATTTAGGTTGGTGAAGTCAGCTGGCTGTTTATTAACACGTTGACGGCCACCCATCTTAATAATTGACTTAAATTTGGTCATTAGATGGTACAAAAAACTAATATTTCAGTTATTGGATATTGCCATGTGGAATTCTATCCATATTTATAAATATAATTTAGACAAAGGACAGACATTTCATATTTTCGAGAAGAAGTAATAAGACAGGAGTAGCAGAAAAAAAGATGGTAGAGAATTCGTAGCAGAGGTATCAGTAAAAATCAGAGAAAAAGAAACTAGGCGAGGCGGCAACGACCCACATTTTGGAAGCTATTCCTGTTCAAGACAGTTCGAAAAGAAAAGGCATATTATAAAAGATGTAGACAATGTTCTATGGAGAAAAAAAGAAAATAAAACACCATGGCAATGCAAGAAGTGTATTGGTAATCCTCCATTATGTGTTGGGGCGTGTTATGACACATGGCGTGCCTAATAATCGTGGCGTGTCTTTTTTCTCATCTTATGCTATTATTATTATTAGAATTATATCTTTGCAGTTTATGGTCAGTAATAATAAACTATATCCGAATAAAATCGCTATTTTATGTTAGAAAATATGCAGGCGGCATTTGACGTCAGTGATCTGAAAAACACAATTTGGCTTTTGATGGGACACGCCGTCATATGACGTCGCTATTTTTTTTACACGATAAAAAATTACCGTATCCAAGAAGTTCTTATATACAAATTTGATCTTTCTATCTTAAAAGTTAACTAAGATATCAATGTGTCTTTTTGAAGTGACACCCATATTTTTTGTGCATAAATCTGCAATGGCCCTCTGTCCTCTGACGGCATATGCCGCGGATGTCCGTCAACGTGTTAACGACGCAGTGTGTCGACGAGTTTTAGTGCACGTTATAATATAACGCAATTATATTTGACAGGTATGTGCTCATATTTATTAGTTTTTTATTTTAGGCCTCTATAAGTGTCTTACGCATTTCATTCTGATCGAATTCTACATAAAACAAAAGGTCAAACTTTAGGTATGTTTCTCTTTGTTTAATCTAAAAGTTGACAGCGCATGGTGGGGTTATGCCAGTCACAGGCGGCGTGTAATAGCGGTCGATTGACCGGCATTACCCGCCGGCGCCTGTCAGTAAATGCGATGATTTTACCAATTAAAAATCTAATGTGACTCTTATTTAATATTACGTGCCTAATAAAATACATGGTTTAAATTTGATTTGATATAACTATACCTATACTATTGCTATTGCAGAATGCCAAGTAAATTTGTTCGTACAACAAATACAGCTAAGTGGAGCGAGGAATGTCTGAGCAATGCGATTCTTAGTCGAACAAGGAATGTAGATACGTAAGGCAGCGAAAATTTATGAAATTCCTTTCAGTACTTTACAAGAAAGGTTGAAAAACAAAAAAAAATCTGAACCGCGTATAGGCCGAAAGGCTACATTCACATCAGAGATCAGAGGAAGAACAGTGTATGGCTGAGGAAATTATGGTTCTAGCCAAGTTATTTTATGGATTAAGTCTACAGCAAGTGCGTCGTTTTTGCCGCCTTTGAGTATGCAGAAAATAATGAAATAGCAAATAATTTCAACGCAGAAAAAAATTGCGGGCACAGACTGGCTCATTAATTTTTTGAGAAGGTATCCTCGATATCCATTCGTAAACCTGAAGCAACAAGCATAAATATACTTTCAATAGGGAGGAAATTAATGCGGTCTTCAGGAATTTGGAAAATCTAATGGAGAAGTACCAGTTTCCTGCATCCAGAATATTTAATATGGACGAAACTGTTATTTCGGCCGTTCAAAATCCAGGATCACTTTTGGCACCAAAGGGACAGAAAAGAGTTGGCTCAGTAACAAGAAACGGGGCAAATATGTCACAGTGATATGCACTTTGAGTGCTTCAAGAAATTTTCTCCCGCCTGTTTATATTCCCTAGGCAACGGATGTCACAACAGTTGGCAAAAGACGGACCAGCTGGAGCAAAATAACATTGCTCTAAAAATGGGTGGACCAACTTCGAGCATTTTTTAGTGCGGCTACAACACTTCTGTAGAAATGTAAAGGCTACTAAATTAGAACCTGTGCTCCTAATCGTTGACAATCATATTAGTAATGTTTCGCTCGACGCCTACGAATATTGCAGACAAAATGGTGTTGTTATGCTGTCCATACCCCCGCATGCGTCCCATCGCCTGCAACCGCTGGACGTAACGTTTTATAGTCCCCTAAAATCTGCTTTTAGAAGAGAATGTGACCTATTTATGAAAACATATGCTTTACTGAAAATAACACCAGAATAACACCTGCAATTCAGAAAGGTGTTTCTGGATTCAGCAGAATTTGATTTTGTCCTCTCAACCCCAATATTTTCGATGAAGAAGATTTTATGGACTCATCAGACTTTCTCCAGCCAAAACCGCTATTGAACCAGCATCAGATTCTGCCGGGTTAATAACATCTCCTGTTCTTAGAGAACTTAGTTTTGTGCAGCTATCAAAAAAGCACCCAGAAAAGGCCAGCAATCGAAAAACACGAGCAAAGCATTCTGAGATTTTGACCAATACTCCCATGAAGGAGAAATTGGAGGCGCGTAAAAGAAAACCACCAACCAAAGCCAAGAAGAATCTATTACAAATAATAGAAAGGTTAATGCAAAAAAACAAATTGACGACGACTTTTCAGAAGAAAGTGTGATTAGTATTGACCTTTGTAATGATGAGAGTGCTGATGATGTAGATTCAGAAATTTGTCTAATTTTCGGAGAGTTTTGGGAAAGACGAGCTCTGGTTTAGGTGCACTTCATGCGGATTTTGGGTTCATGCTGAATGTAGTGGTGGCACGTCAGCTAAGAAGTAATACACTTGCGATAATTGTGTCAAACAAAATTCTTTAAAAATCGATTATCTCTATAATCAATGTTACAGCCAGATTTGTATTACTTTTCGTGAAAAATAAATGACTGTAATTACCCGCCAGACTGACCGGTATTATCCGCCCAGGGGGGGAAATGCCGGTCATTTTTTATTTTTGTCAGATACGGACAAATATTTATTTTAGGTCCATTGTCTTTTGTATAATTGTCAGCTAACATACTAAGCTATAAAACAGTCATTCCATTTGAATAAACAACTAAAAATTAAGTTATTAGCGTGTTATTATTTGTGTCAATTTTAAAAAATACTTTTGCAAAAATCAGTTCGAAGTGATAACTCAGTTTATCACCAGATAATAGAGGTGATAAGTGAGTTGTACTGGTTTAGTGAGCACCGTCCTGTATCTATCTGCATTCGAAATGCGCATATATTAATATATCCTGAGAGAACCTCCATTGGAAGTTGATCATCTATTTATAATCGGACATTTTGCTTTCGAAGTCATATTAATATTTCCTGTTTTCAGGCCCGCATTAACTAACTAAATGCAGTTATGCGAATTCCGTTATATTTTTGGATTCCTTAATACATACATGATTTCACAGACAATATGTATACAGGGTGTCCTTCGATCGATTTATGGGTCAATGATTATTAATCATTGCACCGGTAGTGCAATGATTTTCTTTAATCTTTGGTGTTGTGTTACCGGGTTTTATTACCCGGTACATAATTTGTACAAAAGAATAAAAGAAACGGCATTAATATTCCAGAGGAATTTTCAGGCATTTAAATCGTCAAAATTTAAAGGCAAAGGCAAGTAGGTATGGTATTGACCTACACACTACACAATGCGCTCACACACCGACAAAAACTCAGATGTTCAAGCCGAAAATTCAAGCCACGTTGTCTTTGTGGCCCCGTCCGCACGTGCTGGCACTCCGGGAGGAATCCGTTGTGCGTGTGCCACCTAAAAGCCGTGTATATGAAACACGGTGACGGCGAGTCCATGCACACCCGCGATATTTATTTGTATTGTGAATTGCAGGGTCCTTTAGTTTCAAAGGAAAATATAAAATATCTCGTGATACATATTACCGTCGCGCCGCTGATATTACGAATAGAAAACGACGCGCAGCGTGCCGTGATACCGCAGGAAAGTGAAATTATCGCGCGATCGCTTTATCTCTAAATTGGATGGAAAGGATGTGTCGCTGGAAGGTTGTTTTTAATTGCCGATAACTGTATATAACCTTATTCAAACAATTATCATTACTAATGGCTTTAAATTCCAAGGCGTTTTTCCGAGAAACATGAAAAATTGTAGTCATAGTCGGCAGTTTAATTCATTTTCTTTGTTACAGAAACTGGTGTACAATATCGCATGCATTTCTTTGGAAATGCGGCTCAATGGAAATGCGGGCGGATATTGTCCTTATGCAAACGATTTAAAAAAAATCTTTTGAAGTAGTGGTATTCAAATCGCTATTCAGCAACGGCGCGCGGTAATTCCGTTTCTAAAAAGTCGTTTTACATATCTTTTGATGTCTTGTAGCAGTTTCTTTAAGAATGGGTTGGTTTTAATATACACTGACGACTTACATCTTCTACAATGCACTTGAAATTATACCAAGAGGGACATAAACTGACACAGTGGGTCTGTGCCATGGGAGATACAATTACTGTTTAACCGTAACCCTAAATAAATTAATAGTTATAACTTATTTAAAAAAATACATTGCTTTTTCTTATAATTACTTATGTCAATATCAAGTTACATATTGCATTCTTGTTTATCTACACAGGTAAATCTCGCGACAAGCTTATATATCATATAAATTGTGTAATGAAATCAATTGATGGGTTTAATTTAATTTAAAGTTTATTTTCTTCCTTTTAGAGCATTTGTTTGTTTACTATTAATTTTTTTTTTGTTACCGCTGGACATTTTTCTAAGTCTGTTCATTTCAATTAATGCGTCATTGTTGCATGGTCGATTGCCTGTTAATTTAGTACAGTGTATATATATAGTTCCTCAATAAGGAGACCTTCTAGTGATTTGACTCTACTTATCTCTACTTATTTCAGCTTGAAGCTTACTTGTACCTAACGAAAAACAGTTCCGGGTTTGATTTTGGAGCTTTCTTTCTCCTAGAGAGGTTGCCAACCAATATTATTAACGCCCATCTCGCCAGATTACACAAGTCATAGTATGAAGCCAACCAATGCGTACTTTTTAAAATTCAGTTGCAAGCTTTGACTGAATCATTTGACTCGAGCAATTAGATCCCAAAATCGTTATCGGGGTCTACAAAAATCGCGGGATAGCGAAATTTCAGACGGATTGAAGCAACCAAGTTTCTGATTGCCATCTTGAAATTTTTTTGTCGACAACAGGTGACCCTTGTCGGTTCCTACAACATTTGTTCGAGCACCACCAAACTATCCCTAACCTTTGCCGAGTTACAACTCTTTAAAATTGGTATAGCGACCATTCCCCGTGAACCCTTTCATTTGATATCCATATCATGGGAGTGCATAAAAATAACTAGCCCGCCATCTTTGGGAGTCGGTCATATTGGATTTAGAGTGACATCATTCTATTTTCGTATTCTTACGTAAACAAACATACATAGTTACATATATACATAGCAAGTTAAATAAAAGCTTGTAATAACGAGTCCGCCATCTTTAGGAGTCCGCCATATTGGATTTAAGTGACGTTATTTTATTTTCGTATTCTTCTCAGCAAACCCTTTCATTTGATACCCATATATAAGTGCATAAAAATAGGGTCAGTCACGTGACAACATGTTAAACATTCAATTCTCGCATGTTATAGTATATATTTCAACCAGCGGTACAAATAACTCATGCAGATGAAGTTAACAGCTCGAGCTCGAGCCTCAGGCGAGTGCTGTATAATTTTAAATATAATTTTAAAAATATGGCAAGTCTTTTCCAATTGCTCCAAATTTGTGTATGCCAATTCTATGTGAATGGTATTTTCCATTTTAGAATTTAAAAAAAAAATAATATGGATTGCCATGTATCCTAGGACGAAGATTTCAATATTTCTTAACTATAGTATAAAAATTTCCAATATAGTAAATTTTCTAGGCACTTTTGTTTTTATATTAAGTACACCGACCATAACAATAGATCCAGGATCTTCTAAATTTTGCATAGAGTAATTCTGCAGCGCGCCAAGCACCCATAACTCCGCCGTCTTTGGGAGTGAATTTAGTGTGACTATTGAATTTAGTGTGACGTCATTTTATTTTCGTATTTCTTAGTAAACCCTTTCATTTGATACCCATATCATGGAAATGCATAAGAAATAACTAGTCCGTCATCTTGGGCGGTCCGCTATATTGGATTTAGAATGACGTCACTTACCATGCATTGTCATCCAAACTAAATCTGCAGGCAGAACTTCAGCTTAATCTGTTGAGGACAACTGCTTTAAAATTCAGTATCAAGTGCAACAATGACTTGGGAACTTGAGAAAATGGATTACAATCTATCCAATTGACGAACCGTTACTTCCGGAAAATTTATGAAAAACTATTAGCTGCAGCTGTACAAAAGAATGTTCTAAATCGTGTAGTTGTGTTAAGGATGGTTTAAAATATTTAAAATTATTTTACTAATTGTCAAGGTCAATCATGTAAAAATGCAGCAGCAATTCTCAAAACACCTGTGGACATCGACGTGGAAGATGATTACGATGAAGAGAGAACTCTGAGAAAGAAATCGAGGATGCTTTACTGGAGGCAGAAGAACAATCATTTCAGTTAGAAGATAAAGAAGTGGAGGGCCAAAATATTGATGACACAAATGAATTTAAATTATTGAAAGATAAATTTAATAATAAGATATTATAATAATTTCATAGCTAAATTAAATTTTCATAATTTAAAATATTTTTTTCATCAAATTGTATGGATTTTTTATTCGAATACCTAAAAAATCTGATCTCTCGGCTCTCCTAATTAACGGATTGCAATTTTTCAAAATGCATTTGAAAATTTGAGTGCTCTGTTGCTGCATAGCTGAGTTGCTACATATAAAATAAGTATTTGAAAAAATTCAGTAAGAAACTCGTTTTTCTTCCTTTTTTAGTTGTTTTTGTTATATTTGCAATAAAAATAACAATTTTTTATCACAACTAGCTCTATTATGTATAAATGTTGATTCTAAAACTTTTTACCTCTGCGAAATTTTTTTAAAACCAATAGGTTTCGAGTTATATGAGGGAAAAGGAAACACAATTGGTAATTTTTGTGATTTTTTCACTATTTATTTGTTAAAAGCCCATGTTTTTGAACTGACACATAGTGAAATTATAATTTATAATATTTCGAAGCCATTAAAGAAAAAATTCGAGACCATATGCGAATCACCCAACCAAAAACCGATACCGCTAATCCAGGCTAATAATAATATATTTACCCATCCTTCTAACCACAATAGTTAGATAAAAGTGAAGAAAGAGTCTTGTGCGATTGTGGCAACATTTTAATATTTCACAGGCCGGTCATTACGAACATTACATTTTTTACTACAAATAAAATAGAGACACAAAGATGTGATGTTTTGGGACAACAGATCGTTTTTTTTTGAGAAGGTACCTATCTTAAACTTTTTTTGTCAGCGTGTAAACCTAGCTTAATTTTTAGGGGGTTCGGTATCGTTAGCTACTTGAATATAGCTAATTTTCTTTATATAAATAACAAAACACATAACTCATTTAATTAATATCCATCGCACACAAATCCCATTTGCTACGTTAAAACTAATCCTGTAAAATGCGGCAGCTCCAACTTACAAAACATTATCCTTTTGAGGTCGAGTCATTGAACTCGATTTTTCATCTACCCTCTTCTGCGTTTTCATTCATATCAGCTAATTTGGGGTTATTCACATTATACCAAAAAGCCACATTAACATTATGCCTGCCACAAACAGAACTGTCTTTCTTCGATAAACATAACCGATGCCATTTTTAAGTTCCCCAATTATATGTATTAAATATATTTTGTGTTGTATTTTTAACATGTGTTTATGTTATAATATTTACATGTCAATAACATACAAGGTAACGTTATAGTGCTTTCGTTTCATACACAAACTAATGGAATGCGGTGCTCAGAGGCGCGCGCAATTATCCTAATATAGGAAATAAAATAAAATAATAACAATAATGTTAACTCAATTTAATTTATAATATATCAAAAACAAATTGCAAATGGATGCGAACTAGAAGTGTATTTATTTTTATTTTTTCCGAGCGAACGTTTCATCTGTTGGTATCGCCTGAAATACATCTATAATAGGGTGGTGGCGCACGCATAAAGGTATAATTTCGCGTGTTGTATTAACGGATATTTTTTGTTATTGTCTCAGTGGCAGTTGTAGGTGTTCGATGAGTTATTGTGTCCTTGACCGTATTAGGTAGGTCTTTACACGAAGGTTACGGCGTGTCAAAAGTGTGGCAAGATAAGAATGTGAAGAGCTCTCGTCAGGCATTTATGGAAGGATGGTCTACAGGTTTGAGGATACCCACTGGAAAAGGACGTCGTTTAATAATAGTGCATATTGGTAGTGAATTTGGTTTTGTAAATAACGGTCTTTTAACCTTCGAATCCAAGAAAACAGGCGAATACCATGAGGACATTTCCACCGATTTCGAGGATTGTTTCAAAGGAATTCTGGACAAATTACAACCTGGATCTGCTATAGTGATGGATAATACTTCTTATCATTCTCGTAGAACCGAACAGCTACCCAAAAAATATATTTTAAATACATTCAAAACTTAATTTTTTTTTGGCTTAAAGTTTTGCACATATATGAATACGACATAATAAGACATATTTTGAAGTCACTTCACCTTGGTTGCGCATGATGATACGCCACTGAACAGTAAAGCCAGTAAATCGCCGGCTTGTGCATGCAGGTGTCTTCTAAGTGAGCGAGAAGGGAAATGGGATTTAAATGAGTTTAAGAGGGATAGCGACCGACATGGTAAGCCGCGAACTGGAGACCCTAGTTTTATTTACAAGAAATTGTGGCGGTATACAATTTTACACTAAGTATCCTTTTGTATTGCATAGTTATGTGATTTGCCGCTTCTGTAGTGATTGGTACGGGTTATCTTTGTAAAATGAAGCACAATTTCTTGCTGTAGTTTGTATATCAAACGAAAACACTATAAAGTAGGTAGCTTTGAATCTATCACAAGTTGACAAACGTCTCGATGGTTAAATCTATGAACGTTAGGGGTTTGTATACAAGGACAAAAGAAACCGCTAGGAGCATATTATTTTTCTAATTTTGCTTCATTACTTTTTTTAATATATCCAATAAGTAATAATTGATTTCTAAAATATTTTTTACATTTTAATAAAAATAATTTATATACAATAGGTATATTTTAACTGAAATTGTTACTTTGCCACTTTTGATACTTATAATTATTATATGGTGGACAAAATCTTTTCAGCATAAGCATAATATAGGAATTATAGTCCAGGAAATACATAATTTTAGGTTTCCAAATGTATGGTAGTTCTGGACATAGTCTTGTTTTATGTTTTTCTGGTCGCTGAAACCGAATTTTCAACTTCCCACCAAAAATTCAATAATTTGAAAACTTTGTCATAATGTCCTCACCATTATCATCAAAAACCAGGATATTAAAAAAGGTCTCACCTTGGCACATTCGCCACAATATAGAATTTAGAGGCGGACCATACAGCACAAAAATTATTCTTTTTCATAGCAGAAAGGACAACTGATCAACATATTCTTAGTAAAAAAAATATAGTTTAAAAAACACGCTTCAAAGGCAAACCGAACTAAAAAGAAAAAAATAAATTATAGTTTAAAATAGTTTTTTAAAAAAACATGCTTTAACGGGAAACTGAACTAAAAAGTAAAAAATTATGTTTTTAAATCAATTTGAACTCAGTATAATGTAATGCTTTTTATTTTTACTAAGTTTAAAATAAGAATAAAGTGATTGACAAAAATTGATTTTATTGTAAAAAAAGCGTGGGGTGCATGATATCAATTGTTATAAATATTTCATTGATATCATGCACCCCTTACTTTTTTACAATAAAATCAAATCACTTTATTCTTATTTTAAACTTAGTAAAAAGCATTTAAATATATTGAGTTAAAATTGAGTCAAACATTATTTTTTACTTTTTATTAATATTCCAATGATACCTATTCCCATTCTCATATATGTGAAAACTTGTCGGTTGAATGCGATAAAATTTGTTACATAAAATGCATTATACATATTCCACCATTATCCTGACTGGCGGAAATTTGCATTACATTACAACGAATTGCGCAGTTAGCGATTTGACCCGCTTACATTACGACCCGTATTATTGTTATGTAAAAATTTGCAGGTACGTATTTCGATGATTCACCCACATAATTTGAAGAAATAAATTAAAATCCTTGTCAAGCATAAACCGAACTGTGATAACTGATTTTCTAAGAGAATATTTTTTACGGATATAATATACAGGGCTGGCCAGATCACATTTTCAAATAGGGTAATAGGATCATTTGGCCAAACGTCAATTTACACTATTTAGCTAATTTTTATGAAGCATTCATGATTTTCAATTTTTCAAATTTTCAGGGTTATCCAGGGTTTAAGTCGATACGATATGTAGTTTTCGAAATATACGAGGTCAAAGTCGATTTAAACGCTCGCACCGGATCGCGAGGCGGTGACGTCATTACCTCCCATAACTCATCTGCTTCGAACTCGAGCAAGGGAAAACATAAGTACAGAAGCTCATACTACTTTTAAAATTCACAATGTGCGAACGTGGCTATTTAAAAGCAGATTCGTCTAATCTACCAATAGTATATTTAATTATGGTGATGGAATATTTTAATACAAATCACAATTTTTTTAAATGCGAAAATGAGAGGTCTGTTGTTTAGAAACTTCTAGAACTTTCCAGAACCACGAAAATAGTATATAGGAGCCAGCCCATCGTGACATTAGTCAGTTTAGTTTAAACGCTCTTAGAGACAAGAACAAGTAATGAGTAGTAATTAAAAGTTAGTAATTTATCATTGTAAACAGTTGTGACTTGTTGCTTTTGGAAGTTAATAAAGTGTACTTCGATTCTAGACAGTACTCACTTATTTTACGAACTCAGTGGCGTTACAATTGGTGTCAGAAGCGGAATAAGCGAGTAGAAAATAGACAAGTTAATGGTGACAACTCGTTCTACGGATTACGACGAGATGGCAGATTTCAAAGAATTAATGGGGATCTTAGGAAAACAAGGAGAGGAAGATGAAATCAAACGGAAAGCAGAAAAAGAAGAAAAGAAGAAAGATGTCGACAGCAGAAAAAGAAGAGGAAGAAAGACGTCGAAGACAGAATAAAGAAGAGGAAGAAATAGGTTCACAAACAGAAAAGGAGAAGCAAGAAAGCCGAAGAAAGGAAGATGAAATGAGACGAAAAGCAGAAAAAGAAGAGGAAGAAAAACGAAGACAGAAATATGAAGAGAGACAAAACCCGAAAATGAAGGGATTAATTAACATGCTGGCAAAACAAAGAGAGGAAGATGAAGAGATACGAAAACATGATATTGAAGCAGTAAAAGAAACAATTGAAGGCGAACTCATCGCAGTGAAGGAAGAAATTCAAGCAGAAATTAACAGTCAGAAAAGGATTAGATGAATCAATCGGTAAATTGGACCTACAAAGTATGAATGCAGACTGGCAACCAACCAACTTGACGGAAACCAAGAAACATCCCCTGGCAAAGGATACTTGAAACCGCTAGTATTTGAAGGCGATAGTTCCTGGGCTATGCACAAACGACAATTTGAGACCGCAGCACTCAACAACGGATTGAATGACCAACAAAAAGCCAGTGCTTTGGTATTAGCCTTGAGGGGAAAGGCGCTGGAAATTCTTCAGAATATTTCGGAGGACAAACAAGGAAATTACAACTCTGTAATGGGTGCCCTCGAATTAAGATACAGCAACAAATATCTTACCCAGGTTTACCAAAGCCACCTGAAGAGCAGAGTTCAAGGATCAACAGAGACATTAGCGGACATCGAAATTCGTTCGATGTCCGCTAATGTCTCTGTCAGATTTGCTTACCCACAAGCTCCAGAAGATTTCATCAACCAGATTTCTGTACAAAGTTTCAACAATGGCGTAAGAGATTATGAATTACAACAAGGCGACTAGGCCTAGGACTAGGAAGATCTAAGGCTATTGGCGAAGTTATAATTTATGAGCTTGAATTTGAAGCTGCGAAAAATGCTACTAGCCGTCGAAGAAACAAGCTAAAGGAGGTAAAAGTAGTGGAAAGAGACGAGACCGACGAAGAAGATTTAGGAAAGAAGATGCAATACATGCTAGAATTGCTCAAAAAATATTTAGACCAACCAACAATGAAACGAAAAGAGACACCCCAAATAGCGACAGGAATACTTAGTGGAGAGACCGGCCCATAAGATGCTACAATGTAAGGCAGGCCACATAAGTAGAAATTTCGGATTTATTGTCTGTCCTAAATTTGCAACCCTCTCGAAGTTGAGCACAAAGTACCAAACGCGTTCAAAGGGGTGAAATTGCACTAACCTGGAAACGTAACTTAAATCGTTAGTCTGGCAACAAAAAGTTGTTAAATAAAAGTAGATTTTGAGTGTTTCTATCGAAAACTCCGCGAAAACATATATCTAGGATATCTGTTGACATCATCAGAAAGCTGAAAATGCGTAAATTATACATTTACATCGAAAACTTTAAAAATGCCAACTTTTACTTCTATCGACGTAAATTGTCCATTTCTTATTGTGGTATAAAAACAATAATACTACTAGAGACTGTGTAGGTAGCTACAAATAAATCTATATACCTACAAATTTATGTACTAACTAGACCGTACAATACTTTCAGCGTTTCGGCAATTTGCAATTCGTTTTCATGTGGGCCATTTGCTGTTTCAGATTTCAGCGTATTATTAGCCCGCCTTATTAGCTATACCCTTTCTAAAAAGTATGTGTGGTTGACTGACCGCGTATAGGAAAAACCGCAGTTGCCACATGTAATTCTCAAATTTCTCAATATTCAATTAAACTATCAAATTCCACATTTTATATATTATTTATGAATGTCATAAAAGAATTATTGTGCATACAATAATATATTATAGGCCAAGATGTTAGCCATTTTTGCATTTATTTTCGTCTCCTTATGGCAATTCCATTATGGCAATTCCGTAAACATTTATTTTTATAGTTAAAAGTGCCAAAGTCGCTCTATTGTAGACCCAAGGCCGGATTTATCTCTTTTTAACTTATTGGAATGACGCGCCGTCTGTGTTTAGTTAAAACAGTCGCAAACGGTCGCCTCTCTTACAGTGACGAGTTTGCGGGAATTGCGCTCGTATTCTGTAATTTGTAACGGTCATTCGCGATAGAGTAGTGCGTTGGTTGAGATATTCGCGTATATATACAGTGCCGTTTCAATGTGATTGTGATACAATATAATATCGGCGTATGATGGAAAATATTCCAAAACGTAGGCACTACCGATCGGTAGGTGAGAAATAAATTATTTTTCGAGTATTTTACTGCATACAGAGAGATCAACCCTCATCGCGAGAAGGATTAATTGCTGGATATGTGTTCGGATTATACAGAAGCATCAACGTCAAGCATATACACACTTTTAAGAGAAGAAAAGATACATGGAAGTGTACAGCCACCGAAACAAAAAAGCGGTTGAAATAAGATTGTAGTGGACGATGATGCAAAAAATGCGATACGTAGAACGGTCCACGGTCCACAGAAATACCGAATTGCCCACTTTAGATAAGGTGCTGCAAGGTACAGGGTGGCGCAGATGGATCGGGTGGTTTTGAAGTGGACTGTACGTCTGGAGTGGGGGAGCCAGGTGTTCGGCGGTCTTCGTGCTGTGGTGGGTGGGACGGGAAGTTTCAGTTGCAGACTGGCAGTCAGTCGCGATGGCTACGTGGTCCGTTGAGCATCGTGTTTTCGCAGTGGAAGAGTTTATACGCAATAACGAGTCAATTGTTGCTGTGACGCGTGCCTTTCGCCGGCGTTTCAACATCCCACCTCGCGGTAGTGTTCCTAAGCGAGATACGATATTGAGTTGGGTGCATAATTTCCGCACTACTGGTTCATGTGCTCCAAAATGGACGTCTAGACCTCGAACAATAAGAACGCCTGAGAACGTGGAGCGTGGGAGACGCGATGTCATTACGAGCCCACGTCGATCAACGAGACATCGTGCTCAAGCTCTTGGAATGTCACGTCGGAGCCTTCAAAGGATTCTTAACAAAGAACTGAAATTCCACCCCTATAAAATCATGGTGGTCCAAGATTCTCCCAACAGACCATCTTCAAAGGCTTCAGTCTAGCCAACGGATGTTGGAGTTATTGGAAGATGAAAACCTGATTATCATGATGTCTGACGAGGCTCACTTTCACATTAACGGCTACGTCAACAAGCAAAATTGCCGTTACTGTGCCGACACTAACCCAAGAGAGCTACACCAACGGCCTCTCCATAGTGACAAAGTGACGGTTTGGTGTGGGGTTTCTAAGGTAGGGATAATTGGGCCTTACTTTTTTGAAAATGAAAGGGAGCAGGCGGTTACTGTTAATTCGCAGCGTTATGTGAACATGATTGAAGAATATCTTCTCCCACAACTTGAAGAGAACAATTACGACATGGACAATATGTGGTTCCAACAAGACGGGGCAACTGCACATACCGCTAGGATATCAATGCAAGCTGTACGCGCTCTGTTCCCTGGCCGTTTGATTTCCCGTAATGGAGATCTCCATTGGCCCCCTCGCTCACCGGACCTCACGGTATCTGACTTCTTCTTATGGGGCTATTTAAAAGCAAGGGTGTACATGAACACACCCCGGACCATTCAGGAATTGAAGGCAGCAATTCACAACGAAATCACATTAATTCCTGGTGATGTGCTTGAGCGGGCAATGCGGAACGTTAAGGACCGACTCCAAGAATGCGTCGCTCGAGAAGGAGGGCATTTGATGGATGTAATTTTTAAAAACTAACTTTACTAATTTTTTGTTAATAAACTTCCATTGTAACTACACGTTTTGCACTTTATTTCAATCCAATACCTTTAAAATTGACAGGTTGACAAATTTTTTAAAACCACCCGATCCATCTGCGCCACCCGTTATAAGTGAAAATGATATTATACATAAAATGTGCGGGGCTAGTATGGCAAAAATTTTGAATTTTTTGCTGAGATTACCTCCTGAGATTATCACTGCTAATTGAATTGATCTGGGCGCAAGTAAAAGGGGAAGTGGCGAGAGAGAATCGGACTTTTAAATTAGCTGACGTAGAGAGACATCTTCGAGGAGCAATGGAAAATTTCACAGCAGAAAATTGGCAGAAGTGTATTAATTACGTGATTAAAGAGGAACAGATAATCTGGGATGTAGATTTTGAGGTTGATCAAGCCATAGAACCCATTGTGATTAATATTGGAAATGGTGATAGCGACAGCGAAGATGAAGTGGAAAGTGACTGAAAATTAGTTATATTAGTGATTATAATATTATTAAATAGTGACATAGAAAATAGTGGTATTAATTACACGTTTTAGGGTAAGTATTAAGGTATTAATTAAGGTATTTTAATTTTTTGTTATGAATTTTTTGCTGTATTTTTGGATATAGGTGATTTATTTTATTTGTCTTATTGTTTTTATTTTTTGTTGAGAATTTTTGCTGCATTTTGGAATATTATATTTATTTTATTGTTTTTATTTTTTGTTGAGAATTTGTTGCTCTATTTTGTAATACAAATTTATTTTATTTTTCCGTTTTGAAGTTTATTTTTCACGGCTACTTAGCTGTTTTGTACATATTTACAGAAATTGCAATATTGTATTATGCCTGTGTCTGTATCTCAATGCTATGTTAGTGATATGTATTAATGTATTATACTATGATACGCCGCGATGTGCGCTCTATTATTGACTCCAGTTAGAAATACTTCATGAACGGCAGTTATTGTACAGGATATATTTTTTCTTCTTATATATCTTTAGGCCATAATTTAGTGAATTGCTAATTGGTGTTCATCATATACATATTACATACCACACCTTCAGAATGTTACATCTTCCACTTCAGCGGTGATGATCTTCAATAGAAGCAAGGATAAAATATTTCGGTTTTCCCATAACGCATGACATCATGTGATACGTTTTAGCAGACTTATTTTTCAGGTGCTTCATGCCTTATGCTTTTATAAGCATAAAAAATCGTGATATAACGCGAAATATCCAAGCTATCCAATGATTCTGAAATATTATATACCTGAGATATATATTTCAGGCAAGTAAATGAGTAAAAGATAATATGACATAGTAACGCATACATCTTGACATTCCACAAACACTGACTCACTGCATGTTAACAATATATTTTCTTACATCATTTGGTTTGGTCGTTCAATTCCTGCCACATTCACTATCCAAAGTGTACTTTTAGACAACGAAATAATCTACATTGCGAATATTTTATCTACGGGTACTTAGTCAATTGCTTCATATAGTGTTACGTGTTTACACTCTGTGCACAAACAGTACTGCTTTTCGTGGACCCAGTAATTTAAACACCCGGTAACTTAACACTACTTTATTAACTTGCTATTAAACACCGACTAAACTTAGGTACTGATTAACAACTATAAAACACAATTTAGAACTTCCGTCTCTTATCCATGTTTACTATACGCGTGTTCAACGTTTAACTGAGCTGAACCCTCAACCTACGCTGCTGGCCACCTTATACATCCGCAGTCGTTTCTCGACGTGTCCGTCGGCACTACGCTAGCACGCCGAGATGTATGGAGAAGCGTTATCCTAGCATCGAGAAGCCACCATGTTCATTCCATAGGCAATTACGTCACCAGCCATAGGCGTGCGTAACAATAGGTATTCAACGGGGCGAAAACAAAATGCCAATTCTTGCGAGACCCTTCACCGAAACAAATAAAACTATATAAAAGAGCAGATTAGATAAAACTAAATTCGTGTTAAGTACGTTGTTCACAGCGATAACAGATAATCCCCATTTCCTGGATAAAGGCACCTATTAGGTATACCTACGCAAAACCCCAGACCGTACGAAAACACATTTACATATTCTTTACGGAAAAACATTCGCAATTTTCAGTGGAATATGTATTACTAGCAAAGTAAATGCTCGTTCCATTTTTGGCATAAACTCTATGGCAAGCCCGCCAGATTTGTGATGCCTGACCCAAACGTGGAAAATTCCGTTACGGTGTATAAACCTATTTAAAGGGAACATAATATCTTTCACAAGGCAGCCTCATTGTAAGGTGATCTGGAATGATATTACGCCTGACCTTTCAAACTGCCATCCCACGCGGGATCGTGACAGGGGTACACTTTATACAGTGAACACCCTAAAAACACGAACGCCACGTGCTATTTTCGTATGCATATTCTAAATCTGAAAGTAGACATTTATTTAACAGATAATCTTGACCGCTACTATATAGATAATATTATTGTTTATAAGCTGCCAAAGAGTCAATGAATGTTTGATAGAAATGCTCTATTTTTTATCCACTGTGTAAAATCAGTTTAATGTAACTCATACAGTAGCTGTCCGCAACACTTGACAAAACAAATAAAGGATCTAATGGAAATATTGTATCGATTTACTATTTTTAGCAAGCGTTCCTACGGCTATCTCTGGGCCATTTATATATATAGCTCGTTTATTTGAACACCATCAATTATTGGAATTGCGACACTTGTACATAAATTACGCACAAAACCAATAGGAGTTTCTCTTTAATGGCAAAAGTATTCATACTGCGAAAATAATGACTAAGTGAGTCGCCATCGTAGAACGCGCTGCAACTCTATTGAGTTCCTAATATTTTCCACTTGTTAATTTACAAAGAAAACTAATTCATTGGAAACATACCTGTAAACCCCAAACATTACTCCGTAATGTACACAAACCGTTACGTGTTATTTTTAAGAATTTGTAAAAATAAATCTCATCACTGAACTTTTCGATATAAAACACTTTTGCTTTTACACCTTTATAACATCTTTTTTGCAATAAAAAATTTACTATTCGCGTCGAACACTGATAAATACAAATACTTTACCAGCACGATGCCCCCCCCCCCCGCATATCAATTACATGGTCTGCAATTCCTTAAAACAGAGGTACCTCCTATTCTATGACCAACGAGTTGCAACAACGGACCGACCTTGTTGTGGCCGTTCCAGCCTTCCATGTATCTATGTTGGATTATTTTATTTGGGCATCAGTAACGTGTGTCAATATTCTATATCCCATAAATGCAGCCACCCACGATAAACGGGAATTTGAACATTTATTTAAATAAATTTGTAAAACAACTTCGTGGTGGGGCACCGATATTTTTTTTTTAGAAAAACGTCCCATGGACGTTGAGCATTGTAACTAGATTAAATCTATCTAACAATTTTTTTTAATAACTAGACATAGCTGTTCAGTGGATAAGTATCCAATGACACACTCCACATAACACCTGCAAATTTGCTGCTGATATTTGCCTGCAAACCTCTTAATCTCATATTCAACCATAGGCATATTCAGGTCACGATGGATGTCTTCATTGCGAATGTACCACGGTGCTTTGACGATGCTTCGAGGTACTTTATTCTTATTAGGGGACACCTTGTATGCTCCCAAAGAATATGTCTGATAAAGTACAATGTAAATGTAACCTATCTGGAAGATCCGAATTGCAACGTTTCAATTAACAAGAGCTCAATGATCTCTTTCGAGACTCAATCTATCAAGTGTATTCAGATCACGGTGGTATGTAGGACCGTGGTTCAGATTAAATGAAAATAACCTACTTTATCCAGGTATTGATATAACATTATTTACTTGTAAGAATTAGACAAGAATCTGATTTTCTCTGAAAAATAAGTGGGTGATTTGTGTCGAACCAACTTTCTTCTTGGACAACTTGAAATCATTGTGAAATTTCCTCGAAACGATTTCCATTTTTTAGCAAATAGGCACAGTTCATATACAGGAAAATTGTGTGTTCACTATAGAATCTTTAGCTCATATGGACGTCTGATGAAGTACAATATAAATGTAACATATCTGGAAGATCCGAAACGCAACGTTTCAATTAACAAGAGATCAATGATCTCTTTCGAGACTGAACCTATCAAGTGTGTTCAGATCATGGTAGTATGTAGGACCGTGGTTCAGATTAAATGAATATAACCTACTTTATCTAGGTATTGATATAACATTATTTACTTGTAAGAATTAGACAAGAATCTGATTTTCTCTCAGAAAAATTAGTGGGTGATTTGTATCGAACCAACTTTCTTCTTGGACAACTTGAATCCATCGTGAATTTTCCTCGAAACGATATCCATTTTTAAGCAAATAGACACAGTTCATATACAGGAAAATTGTGTGTTCACTATAAAATCTTTAGCTCATATGGGTACCTACCTAGTTCCAACTTACGGTTTGTTTGTGTACCCTGGATAAAAATAGCATTCTCCGGAAACGTTGTAGCCACGAGATCGGTCTTAAAATTGCATTCATAAATTTGTATTGACGTAAATTGGAGCTCATTTTCAGTTACGTACTATAACTATGTAACGTAATGGATGAAAAGTACACAAGTGCTAATATTTGATTTGAATACACCGCCATAAAATTTTATGGCTTTTGTGACTAAGTAAGCAAACCTTTCATATTGACAAATATGGCATCTGTTGTATAGTATGGAGTGCGTGGTGGCAACCAATGATTAATAAATTCATTGTGTAATAATTTTTTCAAGAAGTTTCAAACGGGTCCTGCGCCAAAAACTTTCTGCAAGAAATTAATTTACTGTACCTATGTGGGCGCTTAGCGAATATTTATTACGAGTACTATCGAAAGCTGGGCTGAAAATTATGTAACCTGGCGCTGCTCATGATTATTTTCTGAAATAACTGAATTAAAAAGCTTAAAAACAAAAGCCATAACCTCTATATACACCGATGACCCTTCCCTATTAATTTCAGAAACTTAGGTCTCTTTTGACATTTTAGTAATTTGATATCTACTGAGTAAATTGCATTCATGGTTTTCTGGAAACACATTTTATCGCTTTTATGGTTCGTCAGAGATAGGCTGTGTTGATTATAAATATGAATATAAATAATACTATTATTGACTTTGAATCTCAAGTAAAATTCTTCTTGTTCAAACCTCTGCTCTAAATTAATTCAATCGGTTTCCTCTTTCGTAATCGTGCACAGGTTAATTGTAGAATTACGTACCTATGGCTCTGCTTCTGGTGTGGGTCACCAATGTCTTCAGATGTGTTTGATTTCCAAAAGAAAATTTTAAGATGTTTTGCCGATGTTCGTTGTAATGATTTTTATAGAAATATCTTTAAAACGTACCAAATATAAATAGTAAATGGTGTTTATATTTTTGATTCATGTACCTATGTTTTTAAAAATAAATCTAAATTTTGCACTAATAATGAAAATCAGGAAATTAATACAAGGAATAAACATGATTTTCATATACCGTTCTGAGGTGAAATATGGAAATGGGTTAAGATTTTTGAAGTGAAAAATACTTCTTTAGATGCATGAGTGATTTTTCAAGGTCGCGTCAAGGTCGACACATTTTTATAACATTTTCGTCTCGCAAGTCAGATAAAGCATGACAGATATGAGGGAGAGAGAGACAGAGAGAAACAGAGATCACGAATGCAGCTTTGACTTGCAACGATCCCCTACAAAGCGAAAAGCAATTTTGATATAATTTATAAACGATTGTGACAGAATCGGAATTAACCAGAAAACAATATTACTTATGCATATCCTGCTGGATATATCTAGATTGGGCTTTCAAATTTGATCCAAATGGATGATGATCTTTTTTTGCGGAGAATGCGGAGTCCTTGTCATTCCACTACTTCACTTTCTTCGTGAGAAATTCGGTTTAGATATGAATAACGACCGGAACATTGCCACGACTAAATCAGGAACAACGATTGATGCTATATTCTCGATAGTCTACACCATTTAGAATCACGAACATATGTGTCAGATATGTGTTCAGTTGCCATAAAGCAAATTGTACATATTGGCAACGATTGATGCTATATTCTCGATAGATCTACACCATTTAGAATCACGAAAATATGTGTCAGATAAGGGTTCAGTTGCCATAAAGCAAATTGTACATATTGGCTCTCTCTCTCTATATATATATATCTCTCCCCCCTCTCTATCCCTCCCCCCCTCTATCTCTCCCTCTCTCAACGAATCGGTAAAGAAGTATTCACTCCTATCACGTGTACTGTGCTGCACGCGGATTTTTTTTAACGAACACGTCGATGAGCGCATGCATACGTGTCACGCTCTCTGGGTCCCTGGGATCTCCCCTAGCCGCAAGAATCGGTCTCCTGGTCGCTTTTAAATTGTAGGATGTGGCGTCACGAACCTGTTTGAAACGGTTTGCTCACGCGCGAAACTTTAATAATTTACGAAAAATTTATTATACAAAAAAAATACGTGAACGTTCCCTATTTTAAACACTGGACAAAAGTTTTTGTCAACTCTGCCGCACGCACTGCGCCCTCCACCCCCAAATCTAATATGGGGGGGGGGCAAATCGGTTCGAAAAATCTGGTGCAATATGCCATTGGCGTACCCGATTTTTGAGGTGAAAACTTCTTTAGGCGCGCTCAGCACTTTTATTTTTGTGGGTGTTGAATGAGACTGGGTCGTCACGCGTCATGCGCGGCTATGTAACGCTCCTTCGGGTAAAGTCGGCTCGAGTCGACTAAGTGAGAGAGGATCAGTCGGCAGAGCGAGACAGTAGAGAGAGTTTGTGGGCATTGAATGAGACTGAGCCGTCACGTTCGTCTATATAACGCTCAGTCCACTCGTTGACTAAGCGAGAGAGATAAACTTGAATCTAACGTATTTACAGCATATTTTAGCTTCCATAGGCTATTGTTTCATTCTTAGAATATAATAGCAATGAAGAAGTCCAATCAGAGGAAAATTCCACAATATAATTCACAAATATTATTGTTTATTTTGTAACTAATATTACTTCATGGGTACAGAGTACAGAGATAAGAATAAATAATTTTATATAACAATATCGATATTATCTTTTGTTGATTCACCGAACTAATCCATTATATAACATGTAATTATATAGGTAATGTAATTATTTATATAAATAGGTAGATATTATAACAGGCGTATTTTTTAAAATAATAAATAATAATACCTGTTAAGGGAGAAATATATATTTATTGTTTCCTAAGTAAAAGAAAATACAATACATTTTATCAGAAAATAGGGTTGGTACGGAAAGAACTGAACCGGTTCTTGAGAACGCGTATTGACTAACCGTTCAGTGAACCGGTTCTCGAATACGAACTATACCGGTTACCTGTTATTGCAATTCTAACGTTCAGAACCAGAATTTCAGACTTTCAGACCAGACAGTTCAGACGCAGTTGACTGTTCAGACGTTCAGCACGGTTCGGACTAGTTCCAGTAGTTCCGTAATTTCATGTAGGTACTTCTTAGTTCGTGTACTGAGTTTTGCCATGCGAGCTGAATATATTTGAATATATAAAAATTAAACATATATGTAAACGTATATAAAACTAATAAAAAAGCCAATTGCAAATGTATAAAAATATTTTTATACAAAAAAGTACAAAAATAATTAAATTGGACGAAGAACTCATTGCTATATTATGTTTAGAAAACCTATCCCTATTAGAAAATATGTTAACTGTAGGGTGTCTGCCAAGCAAATGTCTTTTGAGATTTTTTACCGATGACTTATACGAGAGGACCTGTTTACATAAATTACATTTACCTAATTACTTATTTGGGCCCGTAATCGTAAAAAAATTCCACATGACGCTAGTTATTTTATTCATTAATCATTATGATTAATTTACCGCCGATTCGTATTTTCAATACAAAAAGTCCGTTATATACATGCGCAGTGGCCACAGTAGAATGAACTGGAATTACGAAGTTCGATCGTAGTCGTTGTATCGACACGTCAGTATCGTGGTCTGAACGTTCTGAGCGGTAACAGGTATTGAGAACGGTTCTGAAAAAAGAACGGAACCGTTCTCACCGGTTCATCAATTTCAAATTTCACCTGTTCAGTACCATCTCTATCAAAAAATAATATATCAGGCGGTTCCGTCTGGTCGGGTTACCATCGAATTGAATGGAATTGGATTGAATCGAATCGACTGCCGAAGTGATGATCAAACGCAGTACTTGCTAACTATGAGTAGGTATTTTGGAACGACATACAGTGGTGCCCCATCTAGCGCCGGTTGCCTGAAGCATCTGGTGTATTGCGGGCTGTGGTAATACGGACGGACGGTTTCAGTATATATTTTAAAATTCGAAAATTATTGTTTATTTCATGGGTACAGAGATAAGAATAAATAATTTTATATAACAAAATCGACATTATACATATTTTAAAATTCGAAAATTATTGTTTATTTTGTTACTAATATTACTTCATGGGTACAGAGATAAGAATAAATAAATTTATATAACAATATTGATATTATCTTTTGTTGATTCACCGAACTAATCCATTATATAACAAATGTAAATATATAGGAATATGTTTTAAAAATTCGAAAATTAGAAGTTTTCACTTCTATCATGCGGTCATAAGCACACACCCATGTTTAAATTTTCTTTTATATTGTCCCTTCACACGGACGCCACTGCCAGCGATTTTTTAGGTATTTTTCACGAACTCCCCACACGTCTCGATATGATAAAACAATTTCTTTTTCGTAAATTATGAAAAAAATAAAAAACATTACTCAATATCTATTAAAATTAAACCAAACGAACCAAATTTGCAATTTTTTAAAAATCATTAATACAAATGTTTAATACAAAATGTAATGGTACATAATGTTTTAACTTTAATTACTAGAAGTTGATAAACTTATACCATCTATGCTGTGTCCCTATTTTGTTGAGGATTTAGTACCTGCATTAACTTTTAAATAGGTATTTTTTTGTTTTATTTGCTTGTTTGTTTTTTTATATATACTCGTATTTACATATAATATACGTGTGTCGCGTGTTGTATTTGTAAATTAAGTTTTTTATGACCACTATTAATAAATTATAAATTAATGTAAGATTGTCTAATGGAATTAAATTATTATTGTTATAATTATTATATATTATTATTATATGTGCCAAAACAAACAACAAAACTTTTGGGTGATTAAAAATGAGTACAATTTCTATTTTTACTAAACTATATAAATAGTTAATTATTTTTATGTTTTCAGTTGCCCTTTGTCTTGCATTTGTTGCATGTATACATAGGTATGACAGAATAGTTATTAATGTATGCATTTTGTCTATTGTGCCAACACTAAACCAACATAATGAAGCATTATTCCTCATAAAGTTAGCGAAATGCCTTTTCCGGTCTGTGGAAGTATTTATAATCTGGGTCAATGTTGGTGTTGCACTGTGACTGTGACATGACAATCGGCAAGCTGTTTTGTTTATAAAACTGCTCCGATTGTTCCCTGTTCGCACGTTGTTTCAGTTTTGTATGGGATTGTGCAACTATTTGCCAGAGTCATCTGAAACCTCGGGCATTTTAGAAAATACAATTTACATACATACTGTTGCCCGTATCTTTCGCAATTATTAAATTTTTGTTTTCTGTTATTTCTACTAACTCTATCATTGTTTGGCGTAGGTGACCCTGAATCCTGACATATAATCAGATGAAACATACGATCTTGTAGAGTGAGCAATTACAACTTTTGAATGAGGATTTGTTTGATAAAATGCATCACTTTACCACGAATAGGTATTCGAGGTAGGTAGGTATATACTGAGGAGCCCATTAGTTAGGTTAGGATCTCAAATTGGCGGGGGTTCCTATTTTAAAAATCAATGTGTTGTTGTCTTAAGACATCGAGAAATTTTTATCAGAAGTTCCAGATGAATTGTATTAGCGCACGAAGGTAGGAATTATGAATAAAAGAACTATTTTTCAATTTATATCATACATACATACATATCAACAATTCATTGGCATTCACAAGTCTGAAGAAAAAAATATTATTTATGCCATTGATAATAATTTGAGGAACAATGTTTATATTGGAGTTCTCTTCGCATATTCGAAATATAGGTAAACCAACAATTTTGAATAAAATTGCTGACAGAACATTTTGTATTTTCCTGATAACTGCAAGGGCAACATTTGCATTAGGTACAATTTGTTTTTAGTTCCTATTACAAATGCAGCAACCTACTTTCTGACTTAAACATAAAACTTTACAAGCTCTCAAAATATCATTAGGTTATACCTATGTCATATGTATAACTAACACCCCGGTCAAATTTAAATCAATACAATGTCTGCCGAACAAACATATTCCACTAGCTTTTTTTAAGAGATTTTTTTCAGAAAGGAAATAAAACGTGTTACCATATTATTATACCATATAATGAAATTTTTGCACACTGCTTTTGATGACGTGACAGCGCCGGCGGGCCGGCGCCGACGGCGGATATCCTGGGATGACACAAATTCCACTTTGTCGAGCCTATGAAGATTGCCGTCCCTGGAATTTTGTGTTGCGAGTTGTTTGGTATTAGTGATCAAGATGCACGAGGGACGGGCAGATTTTCTCCGAAGAAAGCAAAGTTTACGAAACATATATTTCTGTAAACTTTGGAAGAAATACCACAAAACATATTTGCCGGAATTTGAGGTTTATTGTAAATCGAAACTTTGTCACTTAGATATATGACAAATAGACCTACTAGGAACTTGATTTACGCGATAGCCGTTAATTGCCTGTAATTTTTTACTATCGGGAACAATAATCATATTCTTCTACAGAAAAATATGCATATTAATGTACATATATTGAACGCTCCTCGTATAGCCAATCGGTCAGCAGCGAGAAGGGACGCGAAACGTCCCGCAAAAACCAGATTCAATTAATTTTACTGTTACACGAAATAGGCAAGTCTATTAAAAACAATTTCTTTCCACCTGTGATTATGCACTTCGAAAAATGCGTGTAATTACTAATTATTACAAGAAACAATGGCAAGCATTCAGGTTGTGGTTGTAAATACAAATCTCTAGAGGTCGCTGACCCTGATATCAAAATAGGTATTTCTTTCTTGTACCTACGGACTGACTAACGTGATAATCAAGGAACAATAAAAGGCATGTGCATGTTATGCAGCATATGGTGAACATTGATTAGGTATTAACATTTAAAATCATCAACAACACTACTAACAGTCAACACAAATCGTATTATTATAGTAGGTATACAAAAAATATTAAAAAAATCACCGTACCAAATTGAAAATTGTCTTATAATCCATCCACTAAGATTCTAATTCGATTTTCATTTTTAATAAGTAGTAATAAGGTAAATAACTAGGAAAGCTCCCATAGGTAGGTATTTATAACTAGATTCATAATTATTTGTGTCTCTATTATAATAATTATAATATTATAGGTACCTACCTAGGTAGGTATTGACAATACCTACCTAGGTACCACCTTGACAATACCTACATTGCATCTTACATTACAGATCGTTACTATCTCTTAGGTACCTAGCTAATGTATATACGAGTAGTATATGGGTACCCATTTTTATCTATGCTATCTGCTACCGTATCTCCCCTTTCTCAAGTACCTACCTATTCTCCCAATGTCCATGAAGATGAAATAACGTTTTAAGTATTTCAAATGCCTACAATCCTACGACCACTTTGCTATTCTGCTGATAATACAGGAATTTATTGATTAGAAACTACCGAATTCCAATTCCAATTAAACCATGTTAACATAAGAATTTCAGTGAATTTGAAAACTAATCATAATAATTATTGTTATTACCTGCACAGTTACACAGCTTACACAATAAAACAGTGATGAACAAAGACAAAGAGGTAGGTGAACAGTTGCATAAATCTAGTAGAATTATAAATCCTTTTAGTTAAAATGAAATTTAACAACCTACCTACCTACATTTTTTACTAACGTTTAATAGGTATCTATTTCATCCAACATCTCCCACATCAATAAATTAACAAAAAACATAAATGATTACTTATCAAAGCAAGTAATATTCGTAGGCAGAAGCCAGAAAGAAAATACAGAAACATCGGCGATACAGCTTTCATGCAAATCTACAGGTAGCCAATAAAGGTTGCTTACCTTTAAAAAATGACATCTTACGTTTTGTTTATAGCGAACCGGTCATTTTCTCCAAATAAGAGCACCCACACCGACAGTAAATACAACACGACATCTAAAACAACTTTATAAAGTTCCTGCGTAGGTTGACAAAAAGAAAATAATATAACTTTTATTTCATTTGTTTGTGGTGCACATGACCAACCAACTGTGTTTTTGCACCCAAAATTATGAATGAGCCTGTGAAAGTTATGGAAATGTTTTCCGCCCGATCATTCAACCCGTGTGACGAGCTATGCTACAGATGTGAAAAAAGTCAAATTGTTTTCAAGATATTATAATGAAACTTACATTTTCCTGTTCTGGTGTCAGGGTAGCGGCCATGATAGTTCCACACGTACTCACTACACAGCACACAACAGAAAACTGAGCGACGTAAACCGTACGTAAACACTGCGTGCTGGATCTTCAACTCTGAGCGCAGAAAGACCGCGTTACAATATCGAAATACCTACACAAATTTGGGATTTTGAATTTACTAAGAGAAATAATAGCGGTAGATAATGATAAATTACAACAGTTATTGATTCATACAGATGGGCCTAAAATTTACAATTAATGTGGGTACAGATTAATGAAATGTTTATAGAGGAAAGGTACCTACCTATTTCCTCTATGTATTTAGGTACCTACATTGAACTATATAACGTAGTATATAGGTCAATGGGTACCTACTTATGTAGGTACGTTGATGCGACGTCTTAAAATTCTGCGTTATCTGATATCTCACTTCAATGTTATTTGTCTGTTTGTCAATGTCCTTACTTTGTCATCGTTTTCTTGCTTTTTTGCTCAAAACTGTCATTGTGTAACTAAAACTTGTTGGTTGTTTTAATAAAACATTTAATTATCTTTACTATTTACAGGTAAACTGTTTAAAAAGACATACATATATTTAGGTAAGTAAATAAAAATTAGCTTGATACTAAAACATACATCATCTTCATACCGTATACCAACCTACTATAATTTGTTTTGTTAGTGTAGGTAGGTACCTAGTTGTGAAAATAAGGTACGGTTTTTCAGAATGGCAGGGACGAGGTTATCACTTGCTACAAACAGTACAAACATGGAATATCATTTACTATTTGTATTACCTACAAATAGTAATAGTGTGGCTACACACCTACTAAAACTCAAGCCTCGACCGATAATCGAGTTTCCAAAATTGAAAATGGCATGAAAAATTCCTGCTAAATATATCAAACATCCATAAATTACTAAGCAACCAGTTATACATTTACCCAACATAAATATTTCTATTTTACTCAATTTTAATTAGTAGCATATAAATATGATACAACCTAATAATAAATAAATAGAGGTGAACTGTGATATTATAAAATAAGAATTTTTAATTTTATCTGCATTGGGAAAATTAAATTAAAAATTAAAAGAAAAGAGGAAGAACTCCGTTTGTGGGGCTAGGTAAAAAAGAACGGAATGGGAATGAGTAGCGCACTGACGTCATTTTAATGTGGTCTGCTATTGGTTGCTGCGGATTGAGGTACCCCGCATCCTACATATTATGTCAAAGATATAGTGATATAAGGTCCTGTGGTCCTGCTACATAACAGTCCTATCACTGCTACCTTCTTATTGCAATCAAAATACTATGGTATTCTTGATTCTTGTGTATTTATATTTATAATGTGAATAGGTAGATACCTCACTGGTTTTTATATCGTGCGTTTACTCAAAATACAGGGGTGTGGTAAAAAATAAGATCATAACTTTTATTTAAGGCTAACTCGCTAACTTCGACTTTATTTTATGAATATACTTTGACCATTGCCTGGAAAATTGAATCACACAAGATTTTGGCAAAATAGAACTTAAGTCACAGAATAATAAACTATTATTCGGTGCTTAAGTCACAAAAGAGGGACCTAAGCACAGTGTTTAAGTTATAAGTAGTAGTCTCTGGTAGTCATAGATTAATCTGGTAGTATTAATGCAATGCTCCATATCATTGACCATACCAATACCAATGATATATGTGTCAATCATAGACAATCAAATCAATGATATATTATGATACCTTCATATTTTATTTCATTGCCAATTGCCAATACCGAATTACATTTCAGTTGGTGTTGGTAATATTGGCCGCAGATTTAAGTTGGTAGTGAAAAGCAATTTCACAAATTTCACAACTCACAACAAACAAATATGTCCGACATGAAGCCAGAAAGTGAGACGCAAAAACAATTTACGACGCAATTCACGTAGTTTCTCCGAATTTTTCCTAATTTTTTGTTGATGACTTATTAATTTGTGATATAAAGAAATGGGTGAAGTGGAAATCGTTGAGTTGAGGACTGTGGAGCACTCGATCCCAATCGATATACTGAATGACCTTTTAACGTATGTTGTATGTAATGGTTTCTATAAATAATACTAATTTATTTGTCTTGAAAATTTCCAGACGCTTTTTGATATTCGTGCCAGAATCCGCTAAACAGAACCTGATTAGAATTTGCTTCCAAATAGAGTTGGCCCACTGGTTTTATTTGGATTTCTATGTTGCGAATGACAGTCGTCTAAAAGCCTGCAGCATTTACGAATTTGCTGCTCATGTCTTTCAGGTAAGATCTTGTCTATATTTAGAATATTAGTATCCCAATCTATTTTCCCATTCCTGCTGCATGTAGGGGCTATTTTTCTATAAACGTGTTTTGCATTTTTTGGCCTGATGCCAGAGTATACATTACATTACTTCGTTTTACCAAAGCAATTTTTCTAAAAAATTTCGTCTTGCAGCACATACCATTCTTAAAAAATGAGAGCCACAAACTGGGCGATATACTTAAGGAATGGAAAGAGTACAAACAGAGCGTGCCAACGTATGGTGCTATAATGCTTTCCGAGGACATGTCCCATGTACTCCTCGTCCAAAGTTACTGGGCCAAATCCTCTTGGGGTTTCCCAAAAGGTAAGGTAAACGAAGAGGAAGATCCTGCCCATTGTGCGGTACGTGAAGTCCTAGAGGAAACTGGTTTTGATATCAGTGCGCACCTTGATTCGGATGAGTATTTAGAATCAACCATAAACGATCAACTAGTTAGGTTATACATCGTCAAAAACATCCCAATGTCGACCAAGTTTTGTCCAAAAACGCGCTGTGAAATAAAATCCTGCTCGTGGTTCGCTATCTCCGACTTGCCAAACAACAAGAAAGATGCCACGCCAAAGATGAAGATGGGCGTTAGCGCAAACGCCTTCTTCATGGTCCTTCCTTTTGTTAAAAGGCTGAAGCAAATCTGTAATGGAGTACCTAAGCGCAACAGACACAAGTCGGCCAGTATCTGCGAGGGCGAGATCGCCAACAACAAACAGAGGCTAAAAGTGCTGCAAAAAGCTGATACCGATGACATAAGACATGTTAAAAAGCGACAGGACAAGAAACACCACTCCAAGCGACAGTTGTTTGTGGACAACGACAGCTACGAGGTACAATTCTGCGCCCCCTCCTGGCTGAATTTTAAGTTTGACAAGATCGCCATCATGGAATGCATGCCATAAACTACTTTATAATCTTATCCTAGCAAACATTGCAAATAGACAGTTTTATGCACTTTGATTTACGTTAAGTAATGCTTACGTTTTTTAACGTTTAAATCGCTATTTATTTTATTTTTTTACATGGTATAATACTTTTTGTATGTACCTCTTAAGACCTATTTTACGGTTGTGGCAATTTAAACCTACTTCTTCTATGATATCAGTGCCTGTCAAAATTTGATATTTTTGTAACAGTCGTTCTGGCCAGTAATTAATCCAGAGAATGCATATAAAAAGCATAAATTAAGTTTGCAGTGGCAACAAATATTATCTAAAAATGTTGTGCTGCTCAAGATCGCTTTATAATAGAATGCTTTAGCTTTACTTTTTACAATTTTAATTTTTCTTTTAAATATTTGCAATGATTTGCAAGAGTCAGTGATATAATTTTTGGCTATTACCAAAAATGTGGTGTTTAATGTTAGGTACCTATACCAAGTAGAAATATTTTTTTTAAATCGATTGCAATAATAGATAAATTTATTGGCAACTTGATGGTTTTGGTGCGAAGCAGATTTCTTGAAATGTTCTCTACTTTATATTTTTTTCCAAGAGGTACATTTTCACAGATAGGATGGAAATTTATCTAGTATTGAAATCATTTGTTTTTTGTTTTTTAAATGCCTTCTTTTAACAGAACAATTCAGGTGGATTCTTGTGATTGGTAGCCCTATTTTCTATTTTATTTAATTTACTTAAAGAGTTCTAATAGATTTTGATTTTTGCTAATCGTTCTCCACTTGTCAATTGCTTTTTGTTTTGTTAAAAGTTGGGGACCTTCTTTAGTTGAAATTCAAGTTAATGGACATTAACAAATGGTGATTTTCTTCTGTAATTGGTGTCTATACATGCTCAAATTAGTGCTAAATAATTTGCTCCATTAAGTTCATTTTTGAATGTTTTTATTGTTTAATCAGCGTTTGCACTTGATGGAAACACATAAGTAATTTTTGCATACTATTCATTGATAAAGCCCGATATCTAATTAGTCTGTCTGTTCACTGTTTTGTAGGAATAGGATAAGACCACCTGAATGCGAGGCTAGGTGTGATATCACGCCCAAGGGCCTTGTTTTTAAGTGGTGTTGCATAGTAGTGTCACCCTACGTACAAAATACGTAATATTAACTACAGAGTATCCCTTTCTTATACACAGGTTCCCCACAAATTATTGGCATTGTTAAAACATATTTTGCGAAACGTAAAGGACGAAACGGTCCTCTTGTTTTATTTGGGTGTAATTTGGGAACGTCCCCCTGTAAATGAGGATCATGTTAGGTTGTGCTCATAAGTGCAATTTTGTTTTTAGGATCCCTCCAGCCTTATTGCGCATTTAATCTTATTATGCTTTATATGAGGAATTATCTCTTGGATTTAGCGAGAATGCTTTAAATATTGTTTAAAGTTTATATTTTCAACTAAGTTCATATTTTCTAGTTTGTAAACTGGCTGAAAAAGTGCAATGAGAACAGTTCTTGTGTCAGTATTTTGTAAAAATCTGTTTTTGCAGCTGGTGGTTCTGTTGCATTTTTTCCGTTTGGAGAATCTGTGTGTATGTGTGTGTGTATAGGTGACAAAGGCTGACTATCATTAAGTAATCTCACCTAATTATTTACGTGTGAATTCTAAATTTGTTCAGATATTATTACAATAAATTTTATTTTATCAATGCATCTTTATTATTTTTGGAAAAAAGGTGATACTTCTTTTTTCAACCATATTTAATCTGTTTTGTATGTGTCTGTTAAAAAGTATAAATTGGCATCGACAGCCTCAGGCCTGGCCCTTGTTTGTTCATAAAACGAATGCTGAGATACACCATGCGTTACTTAAGTTATGTACCTGTTTAAACACTCGCAATAACTTGAATGTAAATACAATGTCCGGTACCAACATGAAAAGGTATTAAAAGTATGCCAATACATAAAACATTTACAGATTTATTATGATATTAGTAGTGATGGGCGCATTGAAATGAAAAATAATTGAAATATTGAGTAATCGAATGGTAATTAGATGTTTAGCACTAACTTGGTGCTCGGCGATGAACCGAAGCATTGGCAATTTGAATGAATAATGAAACGAGTTGGTTTCTGCTATTGCGCCAGCCCACAATTCAAGTTGTTATTGCTAGCAACCAGTATTATCGTCACATTTGTTTTTATTGGCATCACTGACAAATGCAGGTTTGGAGTCGATTATAATTACAAATAATGAATATTTCATTTAAACAAACTTTTTAACCAAATTAGGAAAATAAAATTCTTAATATTAAAAAAAAGTAAAACCACAATTGACCATATCAGTTAGGTTATGAAAATCCGGGCGCGCAATTTTAAATGGGTTCCTAAACACACATCAGCAAATTTGACTGCCATGTATTTCTTATGGGAGATTCAGAAGTGTGATTTTCAGACAGGCATTTCTTTGTATTTAAACCCATTATACGTCAAACTTTAAACATATTTCTCTACAATTCAAGTCCAAATTATTTTTTTAGACCTATGAGTTAATTAAATAAATGCTTTTAAGTTAAATTGTCTGTTTTCCATGAACGTACGTCGCGTATTAGTTTTAACATTTCTTACGCAAAGCGGCTGTTATGATATCGTCGGTGGGTTGTTTATTTGTTTATTACTATTTTGGTCAATGTTTATCGATTTTTTACATTAATGATGTAATAATATACCTACTATGTACACTTTTATGAAAGAATAATGGAATAAAATGGGCTCAAATGTGGATTTCGCCATATAAAATAAATAATAATCCGGTAAGTACCTACCTAGATACCGGGTTATTATTTATATGGACATTTTTCTTATGTAAGGTTTTTCATTAACTAACTAAATAGATACCGCACGCAAACTTGATGAGACTAATGGAAAAGCCTTGGAAAAACAATGGTATTGTGCTTTATACCTTTCGATCGGATAGATGTTCTGCACTTAATCCTATCATATGCATACTCTGTTCAGGTTGGGGCAACCAAGAACAAGATACATCAGTTGATGCTGATACTGCATAATGTACTTTTAACAAATTTAATTAGTCATCAAATTGAAAAGATTTTAAGTTAACTTAGACTACATATTCTGGCCTCTAGGAAAAAATCACTTATGGTTCCAAGTTTGATTAGGTAGGTACTGTATTTTCACCCATTTTCTAACCAACACTCAAAATCAATTATTTGCAATCAGAAAAAAAACAGATAAGTCTGTGATGAAAACTGCAAAACGTGAAATAGGTAAATCAAAATAAAATGAGATTAGAAGTTACCTAGGACACGAATATAATACAAATTCAGCGATGTTGCCACAAATATTGCCAATTTTCAAATTAACACAATGAAATTATAATTTATTATGTAAGAAACTTTTATTAAATATTAAATAAGTTTATGAAAACCTTACAGTGCCTACATAGATACTGTGGTACCTACCTCTCAAGGACCATATGTCAAACCCCTTCCTCTCTGAACCATTGAATCAAGCAACATACGTTTTTCATACAAACATCGCCTTCTGAAATTGGTAATATTTTTATTTTGATAATGTTTAAGCAACATTTTAACACTCAGTCAAATAAAATATTAAACAATGTATTTATCCAACTTTTTTCACTAAGAGACTTTCTATATCACGTCTACAACGCCCTGAATTTGAGATCATAACCTAACTAATATGTTCGATTCCATGACTGTCGCATGTATCTTCCTTTAAAGATCTAATCATATTTGTTAACCCATGTGGAATAATTTTTTTAAACTAATAAAATAGTGCTTTTGTTTCAGTCTTACTAAACATAACATCCCGCATGTCATGTAAGGGAACAATATTTTTTATATCATTAAGACTATTCATAAAAAAAGCATTGAAAGCATTTGCTATTTCAGTATCGGATGATATAACTGTGTTTTCAAATATTATGCTTTTAGTATTATAATTTTTCTTACCCTTTACCAATTCCTTTAAAACTTTCCACATAGCTTTCCCATCATGTTTATTTTAATCAATTTGTGTCTCATAATAGGATTTTGTTTCCTTTCTAATTAATCAATCAATCAAATAAATCAGTTGTACCTTTATCTTTTGTTATAATTAATAATCTATCTCTTTCTATTATTTATCAATTACCTCCTATGAAAACCATACATTAAGTTTAAAATTATTAAAAATTTTGTATACTTTAAATTAAATGGACTAAATGGAGCAAGTTTGTTTAGCACCTCTGTTATTGAATTTTGTGCTGTTACAAAATCCACATTTACAGAGCTTGTTATTCCAATTTGTATCTATAAGTGCCAGTTGGAACTGTAAATTATCAAAATTTTTAATGTTTCGTTCATACGTTTCATCTTATTATGAGTAATTTTATTTTGTTTGTGTACCAAGTGAAACCAATACGTTTTAGTGATCAGCGATTTTAGGGATATCATTATACAGCATATTTAATATGTTTTTCATTAGTGATCAAGTAATATATGAGGGTTGACTCTGTTGTAACCCTTGGGGGGACATTTATTAGTTAATAGAGACCTAAGGAATGTATTATAATAATTATTTTATTACTATATGTATCGTGCTTTGATAAATTAATATTGAAATCACCATCAATGATTATACTGTAGGACACTATTTCTTTTGACAGTTCTTCTTCAAACTGTGTATATAAAATTTATAAACGATAATGATAAATAGTGATTTAAATTTGGTAATGTGCAGTAGTCAGTTCCAAGATAAGGTCATCGATAGACACCGAGAAACATCGTTTCATAAGCATAAAAATTATTCTTGTTTGTTTATGAGGCTGTAGGTAGTTCTAATGAGACATCCTTTTTTACATCTATCACAGAACGAATTTATTCTCATAGCATACGTAACTGAGTAAAGTGGCAATGATTGCGCCTGGACCTACATTTATTTAAAAGTACCTGACCTAATGCATTAGGTCAAAGAATATGTAAAAGGGTAGTGATATTGGCCATATTTTTGGTGGTCATCAGGTAATTTTCAATTATCGTGAATGACTAGCTTTTATTACCCACGAAATATAGTCTAATTTCAATATTTTTTGGATCCTCGTCTTAATAATGTGTAGGTTGAGATTATGTTAGTAAATCAAAATACTTTGAGCAGGTGCCAAACTGTAAAAATACATATTTATTTTTCAGAAAGCATTGGTGAATTTGGCAAGGATACTGTATTTTTGAGACAATTCCTATCCGTGTCACTCTTCTCTCGTAGATCAAGAGAGCACTTAACCATATGCTGCTCCAAGTACTTCTTATAAAAGAACTGCTTATTGCAATTGGGACAACTCACACATCCTGATCTGTGTGTGTGCATATGCTCCTTCAATGCCTTCACCGTGAGAAACTCTTCGGAGCATAACTTGCATTCGTGCAACCTTTGCATAGAGTGCTTATTTAGGACATGCTTCTTCAGGTTGTAGTTTTCGGTAAATCCTTTTCCACAGACGTTGCAAATGTGCTTCCTTGGATTGTGCATTCGTTTCAAATGCTGCTGTAGGCTCACCTGTGATTTGAACGCCTTGGCGCATACCTTGCATACGCATTGTTCCGCTAGGTGTTTTCGAGAGGTGTGCACGTTCAGGATACTAATAGATTTGGCAGAAAAACGGCAGTATTTGCACTGATGGGGTCTCGCTGTGCTGTGGCATGCCAGGTGGCGCTTCAAGGACGACTGGCAGCTATTCTGCTTGCCACAAATATAGCAGATGAGGCCTTTTATGCCAACATGGCGCGCCTGGTAGTGCTTCTCCATTGCAGTTTTAGAAGTGTGCTTTAAACCACAATCCTGGCATCTGGAATACAATTTTGCTAATTAGCACAAACAGGTCGCTGAAAATATGTGTTCCTTACTTATATTTATCAGTATGTTTACTTAAATGTGCCATCAAGCTTCTCTGTAACACCTTCATGTTGCAAATATCACAGGTTACTTTAATTCTTGCATCATGTACCATAAATTTCCCTTGCTTAAGCGCCTAAAATTGTTACAATCGTTTTAAACTAATAAAGCCAAAATGCATAATTAGCTTACACTTTGATCCATTGTACTTTCTCCTTCCCTGGACGAGGTAATATCTTTATTGGGTGGTAAACATTTTCCACCTCGCTTCTGTGTGATTTTTTTCTCTTTTATTACTTCAGTCTCCTCTATAGTAGAAAAATCAGAATCACAATCATCTAGAACATGATCTTCAGATTTAGAATTAGTATCACAGTCTGCTAACTTATCCGGAGTACTAGAAATCGAAACATTGAAATAAGTAATGTTTGAAATGTATATTTGATTTATGTACACATCACTATTATTTCTATTGGGCACGTACATAACATCTTTGTTGCTTAGGTGGTTTGCATTTAGCTCTGATTTTACAGGTTTTGCTACCCATGATGAGGATGAACTTATACCATAAATGCCTTCCAAGACTTTGGTCGACTTCCAACAGTTGTCCAGATAATTGCTAAACTCCTCTATGTATTCAAAACATTTTCTACAAATATTGGGGGGTATTTTATCATCGGGACTTACCTAAAACTCGCTTATTAATAGAGTCAGTCGGCATAAAACAACAATGTACTTACTTCTATCTGGACGCAATTCATTATTTTTATAGGAAATTGGTCTATACCACAATCGAAAACGTTCGCTACTCTATTGCCGTCATCGAGCTCCTCTTCGTGCAAACAAAATCTGCACATCATTCTAGAATTTTCTGTCATATTTTAAAAAAATAGAAATTTCTTCACAAAAACCGTGAACAAAACGACTTAACCTCAACCAACAAAAACAAACACATGACAACAAATTGGTAACTACGTAAATTAATTACCGTTGCTATGGAATGCTGGATGCGCCAATCACTTCAGCCATCAGTCGTAGAATTTAGGTCGGGAAGTATCAATAAAAATATGATCTGTGATATGATTATGATTTGTTCTCATAATGTTCTGACATATTTCTCTACAATTCAAGTCCAAATTATTTTTTTAGACCTATGAGTTAATTAAATAAATGCTTTTAAGTTAAATTGTCTGTTTTTTCCACGGACGTACGTCACGTATTAGTTTTAACATTTCTTACGCAAGAGCGCCAGGCCAGCAGTAAAAGTAAGGTTAAGTCCCGCGCCAATTTGAGATCATAACCTAACTAATATGGTCAATTTACAACAGCAGTTCCATTTAATATATTCATAGATTGATGACTATATTGTCGCAAATTATACATTTCAATCGGTATGTAACATACCTACTACTAGAGACAAGAGACATTATTGTTACTACATACCTATGAGTCTATGACGTTGTGTAATAAAAAAAAATAGAAGTAGGTCCCTACTTATGTTGGATATTTGGAATGTTGGATATTTTTAATTTGCTTCGTTCTCTAAATAAATAGGAAAAAAATATTACTAAGTACTTATGATTTAAAAGATTTGTTTTGCGAAAATATTTGTACTGGTTATAACAAATTAAAACTGCTTATTAATAAAAATTTACAAAAATAAAACCAACAATAATAACACCGCACATTCAACGCTGACTCCGTGTTTAAAAATGCCGCCACATATTTGTTATGAAACGATGTAATAATACCATATTATATGTAATACAGCATAAATGAATAATAATACTGTGGTAATAATGTAATACTGACCAATGAAAAGACGGAACGGAACTTAGTATTTAGCCACTCGTAAAATATCTAGCTAAGTACTGTAATAGCACAGAAGTTCTGTGCTATTATAGAGAACACTAAAAATTAGTGTTCTGTGACAGAACACTAAGTTTAGTGTTCTGTGGTAATAGTGTTTGAAAACTACAAAATAGAAATGGATCCAATAATTTTAGTGCATGGGGGTGCAGGGAAGATCAGCGATGATAATATTGCAAATGTTTTAATTAAAGGCGTTAAAAAAGCCGCTATCGAGGGCTATAAAATCCTCGCACAGGGGGGTACTGTTTTAACTGCCGTTGAAACTGCTGTGCGATACATGGAAAGCGATGAGCGTTTTAACGCCGGTAAGGGGTCTGTTTTAAATTTGGATGGGGAAGTAGAAATGGATGCTAGTGTAATGATCGGGGAAGATCTAAGTGCAGGTGCCGTGACGGTTGTTAAAGATATTGAACATCCCATCAGCTTGGCTAAGTTAGTAATGGAAAAAACCAGTCATATTTTGTTAGCAGGGGAGGGCGCGAAGAACATCGCTATATCACATGGAGTCGAAATTTTGCCTCCAGGGGCATTAGTAACGGTAGAAGCAAAATTGGCATTGCACAAATATTTGGCAAGTCAAGAGAGTAATAAAGGAACTCATGAATTAGGTAAATAAATAAAATTACATGAATATAAGTATTAGGTATATTATTTTAATGTTGAGAGTAAAGATAAATCAATGTAGTATTTATCGGTCTTGTCTAATCGTAATATTTTATACTAATCATTTCTACTTTAACCTTCAACATATTTTGTACCATTATTTATTGCCAGCAGATAATTCTCCAGCTTCTGTTTAAACAAGTAATAGTAATGTAATTCAATCAGCACTCTTCCTGTTATAATTACTTTTGGCAATGGTTTATAGGAACCGTGGGAGCAGTTGCCATGGACAGCTGTGGCAGATTAGCGGCTGCCACCTCCACAGGGGGCAGGCAGGGAAAATTACAGGGCAGATCGAGCGATACCTGCATAATAGGTAGTGGTACTTATGCTGATGACAAAATTGGTGCGGTATCAACTACTGGGCATGGCGAAACAATAGCAAAATTCTGCTTGGCGCATGCCATTTTAAAGTCTATGGAATTAGGTAAAAGTGCCAATGTTGCTACTAATGAATGCATAGATGCTATGACGAAACGACTGGATAACACCGCAGGAGCAATTACCCTGTCGAATAAAGGGGATGTGGGGATAGGATTTAGTACTAATAGGATGTCATGGTGCTATCAAAAGGGGAATGAACTGCATTTTAGAATTGATCGCAATGAGAAACAAGTCGAAACTGTATAGATTTATTAAGTGAAGTTCCCATAGCCCTTAAAAATATTCAGCAAGTGCTACATAATGCCCAAAAATGAACAGTAAATGTAACAAATTGAATAGTACGCATTTAAGACTATATTTTTATATTACATACTCTAATTTCTCTTGCTAATAACAATTTTGATACTTCTGGTATTAATGTAAATCATTATTAAATAGGTATATAAATAACTACCTTAATATACCAAATAGGTACATATTTTTTTAGTTTTAAAGTCTATTTTCTCTAGAGAGCATATGGCATACCAAACCCGATCTAATTAACATGACCCAAAATTAAAATGGGATGTTTAATATTACTGTCTCATAATAAGAGTGAGTATTTTTTTAATTGCGCAATCTGCTTCCTCGTTGCTGTTATTGCTGACCTCTAAATCCCAGCCTTGGTAGTTGTCCAAATCACATTCAGATTTGACATCATCCACACCTGCGATATATATGTTTTTAATATCTATAATATGCTCTTTCTTCTATATTATGCATAAACAAATTTTAATTTAATCATTTATATCGTTTGTATGCAAAAGATCAACATCGCCATACTTAGAACGGGTATGTAAACTGATTTCCTTCTCAATAAAAAATATTTAAATAGAATTATAAATATAAGAAAAACACTTGTTAAAATCAAATATGATTCCTCGTAACATCCTACCTTCAGTAAATACCCATCCTCTGGTTTTTCTTGTTTCTAAATTAGCACTAATACGAACTGTCTTGATTTTTGTTCCATAATTCTCTTTAAACCATTTAATATCAGTATGTCTACGAATATCGCTTACTATCCAAACTGGTCGATTAGGTGCTGCATCACAAGCTGCCTTGCAAAAATAGCCAGGGCTCTCATCTCGTATTCCATCGCTCCAGTTTATCATATTCAACCGGTATTTCTCCTTATAAGGGCCATCATTCATTAACTCTTTCAAATCTAAATTGTGATTTTGTGCATAATGACTTTTCAGTGGCTCAGATATTCGAATTATAACACTTTGTTCTTCTAAACTAAAAATGCGTTTTTAAAATCGAACCAATGTGGCATTGAGTAACTTTCTACTCACAAAGACTTTTGAATTTCCCCACATATGTAGTCCTTACCGGTTTTTCGTTTACCGCTAAATAACACAATTATTTTAGGTCCTTCCATGGGTAGATATTTTATTAAAACCTACCAGAAATCTGGGATCTGGCACCTTCCTACTTAGACTGTAGAAAATTTACATACGATACCTAAATATGTTTGAATTATATTTCTACCATATATATTTTATATATACATATATGGACTTTACTTTCTAATTAAAAAGTTATTAAAATATCTGATAAAAACATGTAATCGCAAATAAAAAAACTGATATTTTTAACATAAATTAATTTACATATAATTAAAACACACGTTTTGTGCATTTCTGTAGACTGTTAGGGCACAGTTGCCAGATTTTTTTGAAGCTCGGTCGCCATATTGTACGTGCGACCTTGCCAAAACAAAACCAAATCTGGCGACCTTTTTGGAGGATCTCTTCGCCAATGACATAGGGAGATCGATATCTAAACTTAACTTCAGTATAATTCTGCAAATACACTAATACCAATGCTAATACAGAAATACTATATTTGGTCCAATATAGGAAATACTATATTTGGTAAATATTAATCTATGATTTGGTCATTGGTCACAGAACGTGGTGTATTTGCATATATCCGATATGTCGCCGTACACAAAACAACTATACGGTAACTTCTTTCGCTGTTTAGAGTTCAAGGGTTACATATTGTAATGACAGAACAGAAAATATACAGAAACATCACGGAGAATGAATGGAAAGACAGGCGATTCTCTGGGACCTGGCGAAATGGCGCGCTCTCAATATTATGCATGTTTCATGAGGGGCGGTGCTTGGTATTATTGGTCAACGATCAAGGGTAATACAAGAAGACTAGAACAAGAAAACCGAGCACGCGTGTTTTGGGCGGCACGAAATACGTCGAAAGATAAACTAATGGCGGCGGACTCTACCTGCACAAAGCGGTACCGCGCCAATTGCACGTTAACCTGAGAAAGCACGAAGGCTGACGGAGACTCCCGAAGCTACAACATCTGGTCGACAACCGACCAGATAGTAGAGATACGTGTACATGGTATAATGTCCCTCAAGCAGGACCAGCCTAAACATACAGCTACAAGATACAAGATGCCATGATTGCCCATATCAGCAGACAATTTTATAGTCCTGCGGGACGCTTGTTGATACGTAGGTACCGCAATCTTGTACGGTATTTATTTGATGGTTACAACTTGTTATAACTGGTTATAACCCATAATATTTTTCCACCTCTCTGATAGACATAGCAATTCAAAAGTGTTACACTAAATGCGAAAAATGTGGATGCCAGATAACATATGGTTGCAGAAATTGTTTATGATTTTTAATTATTAATGCTTCATTATTTTTTAAAATTAATTAAATATTTTATACAAAAATAATTGGTGTTAATTGAATTTTTCAAATATTTAAACTGCAAAATTTTAACGTTAAAAACACCAAGTCGAAATCGCTATTATACTATATTTTGTGTCGACTACTACATTCGACTACTACTCGACACAGCATTCGCAAGGATTATAGACTAACCAATAATCGTTGCCAACGATTATAGACCAAACAGGATTGCTTATCCCCATAAGCGCAACGTTAGACAAACTCATAGGCCCCCACCACGCTTTTGATGTCAGCGGATACGTACGGCGTAGGTTCATTGCCCCACCGGTGTATTTCCCGGCGTTTGTGTAGTATGTCATTTGTACATTAACATCGTGCCTAGAGAAGTCTAGCATCAATTTGGAATCGACCGTTGGCACAAAAGGATGCCGGCCGAACTTAACCGATGACGTCAGATCTTGACTAACAACACTTGGCCGATAAGCAATCCTGTTAGTCTATAATCCTTGATTCGTTGCAGCATTAGCAGTATTAGCACAAATGTTTTGTGATTGGCACCACATTAGCACGCTGCCACAGACGCTGCTGTGAGTGCTGTGATTAGTGACACAGGCACAGGTAAGGTGATCTGTGGGTACAGTGCTGATTAGACTTGTTTATAACAAACAAGATTTGTGAAACAAACTGATTCAACGTCAGCAATAGTACTATAAGCCGAAAGTATGAATTAGGTTAAGTAGTGAGCACGGTTTTTAAAATAAGTGATATCGAAAGTGTTTGCAAAAAATGTTAACCACCAACGATCTTTTAGGTTTAGATGGTTATGCTTTCAAAAGCTCCCCAGAATCATGTAGTGATCAGTCATGTTACACAGGTATTACGCCCCCTTACTATAACAAAGCACTCCTGTATACAATGCTTATTTTCAGATTATATGGATGTTACGTCTGACGAAGACTTTTTAACACAGCTTTCGTCAGACCTGGACATCCCGTTGTTATTAAACCCTGGAGAAGATGAGATGAGCATGCTGAATTCGTTTTTTGATAAGAGCCCTGAAGAAATATTGTCTGATATAGCCTCGCCACCTTATTCTAAAGATCAGGAGCTCAGTATAGAAATGAATGAGCTCCAACAAATGGATTTCTCACAATGGGGCCCAGAAGCATTTCCTAACCTGCAGGCAGAAGTAAAGATAGAACCCTCAGACACTTCCAGTTGTTCGGATTCAATAAAGTCCTCGCCAACGCGGAGCCCCGTGAGCGACATAAAAGATGAAGTAGAAATTAAATCAGCACCTGGATCTCCTAACTCTGCAAGTTCCATAGTGATTAGCACGACTGCCGGTGGCTTTACCACAAGTTCCAGCAATCTTGTTTATGCTCAGCCAGTACAGATCGTACCTCACATCCAAACTATATCAAAACGTGTACCCATTGTTCCTAAAAGTCCCTATGCAATACCAGTTTCAAATAACAGTAAAGTTGTCGTCATCAAGAACAGCGATTTTAAAATAAAATCCCCGGTACCTTCTTCTAATGTAGTGGTTTTGGAGAACGTTGCCACCGTACCTATAAATAATGTTACTAGTTTGCCTCAGATACCGCCCACTGCAACTCGCGTGCCAGTTACTAGTGTCACTACTATCACACAAGGTGTTACGATGCCTTCGGTCGTTTTCAGCGGAGGTAGCACTTTTTCGGTAGGGAACAACATAGACCTAAGGGTGTTAAAGCGACAGCAGAGGAAGATTAAAAACAGAGAATCAGCTTGCCTCTCCAGGAAGAAGAAGAAGGATTATTTGACTTCTCTGGAAGATAAGGTGAAGGAACTGACTGCCGAGAATGAATGGTTGCAAACGGTAAGTTTTATTCTTGACTTTGTTACGAAAGCGGTTAATGACTTTTTAGAAAAAATGCAGAATCAACATAAAAGTACTTGGTAAAGTGCAGTTCAGCAATTTATTGTACCTATTGAGTTTTATATTTAATTGAATTCAGTTATGTAATAAGATTTTTAATATAATCCCTGATGAAACCTGCACTGTTTTTACATATATTATCTATAAGATAATTTAATTTTAAATTGATTTGACATACTTTTATATATAGGTAATCGTAATCTATAGATTGCGTTAATCAACAATCCTCGTGTGTCCAAAAATCAATGAAATTTTATCAAAGTTATTCAACATTGCCATGAAATAGAAAAGAAATAGTAATATGTAGTTGTAATGCAATTTTATTTAATTCATTACTTCGTTCTAGTTTGTTGATTTACAAACGCAATTTAAAATGATATTCAGTTAAAGTATTTAGGTTAAATTGTTGACGAATCAGTGAAAAGGTGTACAAATTTAAATGTTATTTATTTATACCCAATAAGGTCATTAATACCATTTATGTTAGAATGCTTATAAAATTATTTTAACCCGTGGTGCTATCGTGGTACCTATTTATTTGAATACTGCTATACGTAATATATTTAAATATTATTAATCACCTTTTACCTGATTAATAATAAGGAAAACAGGCTGATTATTACAATTGGCTGTAAAATTTAACAAAAAACCATGAAAGTTGTATCAGACATTATAATTTGTCGTAAAGATTTTTTGAAGGAAGTGGTTGACTAATCTCTCTAAATATACATTGTTTAAAATTTGTCATAGTTAAATAACTACCTTGAGTTATTTTGTTCGAGAATTATGTAAGGTGATCGAGAATGTGATCTCTTAATTCCTTCAAGACTTTTTATATTTGTTATGTTTTGTCAAGTACCTAGGAATTGTTGATAATAAATTTTTTGTATATTTTCGATATATTTTCTTATTAGTACTACATTTTATAATCAGAAATATAGTAGAACTTAAAGAAACATAAAAGATGTTCAAGACAAAGAAAGTCATATGTTCAATTCAGTGCAATGAGTTAGTTAGTTGCTGATAGATAGGAGAAAGCTGTTGTACCGAAATCAGTTCTTTGCATGTCACAGATAAGATTAAGATTTTATGGGTTGATTATTAAATTGGTACCTATTGAATGTAGAAAAAGTAAATGTATATTAAAACTCTTACTTAAATTATGCAGGTCATTGTTCTTTGTTGTTTGTGTGCCAGAAAAATGTTTTTATTCGTGCTATTTAAAGATGCCTGTCATCCTAACTAAGGCTATTTCCGACGCTATTTCAAACGCTGACAATCAATAGGAGCAATTTGAATTAATATTGCACATGATTGAGTTTAGTATATATAATAAGTAGTAGAATAATAGCCATTTTCTTTTTCTTTAATAATTTGCTTATTTTTGGGAAAATATAATAATGATAATACCTACCTATAGACCAGGGTCGATAATTTTTGAAACCAAAAAAACTAACAGTAGGATGAAACCCATTGGAAAAGGAAGAGAATATAAGAAAAATGAAAGGAAAAACAATTTACGGGCGATCTGAGGTCGGGAAGTGGAGGGAGTGAGTTTTTAAGGGTAAAAACCGGTTTTCTCGATTTCCGGCAAAACTACAAGTCCTATGGAAAAAAGTTAAATGGCAAAGTTTTAGGCAATAAAAAGATCTACTTTTATATTTACACTTTTTTCACATTTTATATTTACACTTTTTTCTCATAACCTTAAAATTGATGTGAAAAATTCAAATAACCAAGTTTCTGGTTTTTTATTTTTAGCTGTTAAAAAAAATTTTTTTTAAAGAAATTTGTTGAAAACTTGCCTTTTTATGTCGCAAACACAATGTTATTTTTTTGATTTAAAATGTTTATTTTTCCTTATTCATATTTTTTATAAAAAATATTGGCCAAATTTGACAAATTTTTATCATCTAATAATGAATTCACGATACTTTTCTTTCCTGTTCCGTCAAATCCAGATGTTGTATCGAAACCAGAAAAACAATGCAGAAATGCAACGATATTTTTGAAGGATTGATATTTGAAACTATTAGACGTGAAAAATAGATCTTTTACATTTCCAGAACCTGGCTTGTGAAAATAAATGTCATGATTATTTGAATTTGATTGATTCAAACGACCAAAAATCAATATCTTGACCCACAACATTGAGTTTTATTAGTATCTCTGGCAATTTCTATCGATGTCTTAATTATGTCAGTATCAGCATCTTCTTCTGCTTGTTTACAGGAAAATCCTTGTGACTGTAATCTCTTCATTAACGTATTTATTATTTTGTCCTTGTTTTTGTCGTTAGAAAAAAAAATTCCTAACAAAATGGTATTTTTGTATGGTTTTAATAATTGAACTGTGGAATATTGTCTGAGGTTTTTCTACGACTACGTTCTCGTCTTTTAGTTGAATTAGCTGCTGGTACTGTGTCACAGTAACTGATTTTTCAATTTCGGGGTACCCATCAGAAACGATATAGCTGCTTGCTGCGTAATGTTTTTCGACATGGCGCAAATATTTATTCATGATCTCTTCCATGGCCCAGACCCTCCTAGCCCCTTCCCCGCTTCTCTATGAAATACCTTTTGATGTGCTAAAATTTACCTAATCACTCAGGTATATAAGTTATCTTAAAATAGCAATAAATAGGCATCTACGCATATAATTTGAAGAATATTCTACAACTTTCTCAAAATATTGTAGATGTCTTATTAAATATTAACTTATTTAGTTGTTAATTATAGTAGTATATTTCGATTTTCTTCGTTTCGTTCTTCGTTTGTCAGTGTAACATGGAATCTTACGTTTTTTGAGTAATTAAAGTGTAAATTTTAATAAATAGCTGAAAATTGTAGATAATGATTTAAAACAAATTTTCGGATTCGAGTTTTTTTCGTTTCTTTGAATTTTGTGAGAAAATTTACCATAGTAATGTATATTTTTTTTACATCATCAGAAAGTAGAGATTTCAACGAACAAAAAGCCCACCGACTTTTTTAAAAAGGCAGATATTTTGACGCGAGAATTTTCGATTGAAAATTAGGGTGCTTTTTCGATATTGTCAAAATAACGTGAAAAATAAATATTTTAAATCAAAAAAATTACAGTGTATTTGGGACATAAAAAGGTAAGTTTTCACCAAATTTCTTTAAAAAAAATTTTTTTTGTAAAAGAAATGAAAAGCCAAAAACGGTTATTTGAATTTTTCACATATATTTTGAGGTTATGTGAAAAAAGTGTAAATACAAAAGTTGTAGATCTTTTTATTACCTACAAGTTTGCTATTTAACTTTTTTCCATAGGACTTATAGTTTTGCCGGAAATCGAGATAAACCGTTTTTTACCCTTAAAAACTCGCCCCCTTCCACTTCCCGACCTCAGATCGCCCGTAAATTATTTTTCCATTAATTTTTGTTATATTCTCTTCATTTTCCAATGGGTTTCTTCCTACCATTATTTTGTTTCACATTTTACCATTTTCAAAGGTTTCAGCCCTGGTCTAGGTACTACCTAATAAACTGAGATTTTGAAAAGTTCCTTCAGCTGTCTTCCGTATCTATCGAAATAACTAAACTGAATGAATAGACTAAAAACTACCGAAGTGCCACAATTATTTTTTCAAACACAGGCATGACTTTATTGACTGGTGTTTTTTTAGGAGAATGTGAAGCTGAAAGAAAGGTTGGCACAGTATGAAGACAATCCATCTGTCCAAAACCAAAAGGTCAAGAAAAACATTAAGCAGAGTGTAGTCTTATGCATGTTCTTGCTTCTGGTTGGTGTAAATTTAGATTTCATAAGGTACGGGATTAATTATTTTATATACCTACCTAATTAGTTAGTGCATATTTATAAAAATTTTCACCCAACATCTTCTGCCATCTTTCAGGAACCCTTTTAGTACAAAAAACCAGTTAAACATCATACGCAATGAGATGCCAAAGCTAAGCAGTCACCATGGCCGGGGCCTCTTATGGGCTGCAGACGATAGCACTGAGAATAAAACGTCAAATTTCTCACCGTTTTTCATGTGTCCCGCCGCCATTAACCAAACTGAGAGCGCTAGGCTGGTCCTGGAACTGGAAAGGTAAGGAAAATGATAAGTTTAATCCGTAGATATTGAGAAAAGATTTGCAACGGGCACGAGGGAGTTTGAGTTTCAAATTAGGGAATTTGTGCTCTGTGAAACTAGTTGGGCTAGAATTAATGGTCGAAAAAAAACTGATGAAAATGATTTCCCAACCGCCCTTCCTTCTCCTTCATACCAGAAACACCGTTTGACAAATCAGGCAAATCGTTTTTTTGCGCGCTAGGCGTTTGCTTGCAACAAAAGAATATTCGCTAATGCCATCGTATAGTGCATGAAAAACGAAGAAAAGAAGATTTTTTTAGATTGGTCAATATTCAGAGAAGTTATGGGCGTTTTAAAAAATTTCGTTTTCCCCATCTTCTAATTATCCCACCACCCCCAGCCTGCGACCTCGTATTTCCTTCATAATAGCTCTTCCACAAAAAAAAATTGAGCCTCCAACTCCACTCCCCCTCGATGAAAAACCAATTTGATTTTTCCTATTTTCGCAATTACGATTCGCGATATCTCGCGAACTAATTATCCGATTTCGCTCAGCTTTAAATGAGCGTGTGTTTTGTCGTACTCTTCATTTTTATATCAACTTTTTTTTGTAAAGTCAAATGCCGCCGAAACAAGCATTAAAAACGATTACCCATGCTTTTAATTGATCGTTGCCCCCTCCCCTCTTTTGACCATGTCTGCACAAACCATGCCAAAATGATGGGAGGATCCGATTTGATAGATTGGGGAAAACAATTTTTAAATTTGAGTTGTCTGTTTTCGACCCATATTTCTCTCCAAATTTAACCCTTAACTTCTCAATAATAAATTTGTTATAAATTATTAAAGTCTTGAACTTTTTCAAACAGGTTCAAAGTCGTGACGCCAAATGCTACAATTTACAAACGACGAGAAGACAGATTCGGTCGGCTACGGGAGATCCCAGCACTCGACCGCTTCTATTCATAGTTCATTCGGCCGCTTTCCGGCGCACGCCTACCGAATATTGTAGACTCTGACGTCACAGCTCGTTTCCGGCCGCGTCAATTTTAGCGCTATTTAGATCCTTCATACTGATCGCGCGGAATTAGAAATCTTGTTTTTTTGTGAAGGACACGTTTCATTACAATGTTACGCTATGTTTTTTAGTATTATTTTTATATTTAAAATTTTATTCATGTTCCCTATTACTTTTAAATATCCCGACAGTTATATTTTCTGTACTTATATTCAAAAAACGTGAATATAAACAATACCTACCTCAAAGCTGTGATGAATGGTACCTCTCCTGTGTTAAATATCTATACAGATGCCAGATGACTCGAAATCTGAACTTGAAACAACTAGAGGATAGTTTCCTTGTTTTGATATATTAAAATACATTTTTTAAATTGATTATCTGTATAATTTAGGTGGATCGGTAGGCCCATCGACCTCTCCACCAAAATAAAGTTGGGTGCAAATGCAACAAGTGCCCAAAAACCGTCAAGACTGAAACCTAGAAAAAAGAAGTACAAATCGGACAGCCGACTCATGTCCCCCACATACAGGCGCGAGAGATACAGGTCGGTCAACAATGTAAACATGGGCGCGAGGAACGAAATTCAAGTATTCGCGCCAACAACCGAGCAGCTGTACTCAGAATTTTTCGAGGCTATAAACAGGCAGGATGATACCTTTTATGTTGTCTCCTTCACGGACCAGCATTTACTGCTGCCTGCACTGCATCATAATAAAACGAGGAGGCCCAAGATGTCGCTTATTATGCCGTCGATGCTGCCAAATGGTGCGTTTACTATTTACATTGCGTGTGGTTGTTGTTTACTCCAAAATTTCTATGGTCTGATAGTGGTCTTAAAAAATATATGCATTTTAGGAACGATTTCCCAATCATCTCTAATTCCTCTGATGCAGATCGATTGCGAGGTGCTTGATACTCGTTTGATTCATGTAAGACAAGGTACGATACCGCAGCATTTGAGAACGTATGGGAATGCGACGAAAGAAGAGGCACCCAGTGATAGCGATGTAAGTAATTCCAGCGGAGCGGATAGCAACTATTATAAGGAACATTACAAACCTTATTTTATGGATAAGAACTCTCTGAAGCCCCACAGGACCTTTTTAAATTTGCATTAAGATAAGTTAGTAATAAGGTTACTAATAATTAAGGTTAGTAATAATTGTAACTAGTAAGATCGTGTGTGACATTTATATTAAAATTGCTGAGGAAAAGGTAATTATTACTAGGTTAGGTGAATATTATTTATTCTATTCTATTATTATATAGCAGCATCCAGAAAAATATTAATTATGTAAAAATGTTTAATTCCGGTTGGAAGTTTCAAAGTGAAATTAGATTCGGAAGTTGCCAGATCCTGAATTTATGAAAAAATTAGAACATGGCGAGGAATTATTATACATTAAAAATTAAAATTTTTAGTATTTCAAATTTTGCAGTTGTAGGTCTGAGGGGCATGTGTCAATTTTGATCTAGATTTTTTTAGATTTGGGAAGTGGGAATAGTATTAAAATACTAAAATTATATGCCGTTGTGGATTGTTTTAGGGACTGGGTTAAATGACGTAATTTACTTTATGACAATTAATTAATTATGACAATTTACATACTTATAAACAAAAATTACTTTGTTTAAGATAATATATGGCCCCTCAAGATAATATGGCTGAATTGTCAAAATCAGGTGAACAAAAATTATCAATTGATTATTAATTGGACCCAGTAAATGTCAAACGTCTGAAATTTGAGGCTTGGACTATTGATTTATAGTGGCCACATTTAGTATATTAGTCATTTTTAGTAGTTCTAATGCACAACCATTTTTTTTTATTTGGAAATTGTATTGAATTCATAAAATGTTATATTGTTGATGTTTTACTATTTAAATATTATTCTGGGTGTCTTTCTTATGCTATTTTCACTAACAAATAACTATCACAAAAACTTTGGATTATTGCAAGTTGACCTTGGCATTATCTGAAGTATGTGATAGATACGTTTTGATTGTATTATTTTCGTAAAGTGTTTTCATCGCTTGCAGATTGCAGTTCCATTTGTTATTCGCACATCATGAGGTTAAATGTCATTATGAACTTCCATTAATCAATCATATTATACATTTTTTTAATTTAAATTTAGACTGATTTATAGAGTTTTCAACATCTATTCATTGAAATTATGTGAAAATTCACGTATTTATTCATTAAAACATGTGATACAGATAATTCTTACATTTTATCTTACATAATTAACAATAGCATTAAGTACTAATTTGTGTATTATGTTACTACCAATGCTTTGGGTGGCTTTAATTCATAAGTTAACGAGAACGATTAAATATGTTCTTTTTTCATTCCATTATAGCTTTTAATTTGAAATACAAGTAACATTTAATTAAGTAGTTATAAAAACGGTTTTCTTCTGAACATATACTTTACAGAACATAGGAAAATCTAGGGAATAGGGTACACTTTTACTAGCTAAAACATTATCAGACATGCTGTAAAATGACAAAAAGCACATTTGTGCCAACATTTTCAACTAAAAACAAATGCTTTTGTTCGTTCCCTAAAGTGTTATTTATGGTCTCATTGCATTTGTATAATTATTTATTGTAGTTTTTAAGTTTTAACAGATTATAGTTTAAAATAGTGTTAATTTTATTATTATTTTGTATATAAGGTGCAGGAAGTTTATTAATTAGTTTTGATATAATACTTATGATATAGTCATAGAAGGCGTACTTTTATACCTTTATACCGGGTGTTACATTCTTTTGACCGCTTCAGATTAAGAAATTTTCGTCGTAATTGATAATTTTGCCTTACCAAACCACATATTTTTGTGCAATAAATAATGCTGTTTTCATATAGTTATATATTTCAACGGGGGTTTCTGCATTGGGAGAAACCAGTTTTACGTATTTCAATGCTGGTGGTTTCGTCACCAAAATAGCCTTCGTCACAATATTGAGAATGTCTACATTTAACACTTGCCTTGACATTTAAGGAAAACATCAACTGGCCTACATTGGAACTATTCTGGTTTGTTGTTTGAGGAGGGGCTAACCGGAGGAAAATACTCCATTTCTAATAACCATTGAGTAAAAGCCAAAAAAAAATGATTTTTAATAATTACATTGGTCCTGTCTCAACTGCAGATTGCCTATAAAAAAACAAACGAGTACCTACTTACAATTGTAATATACAAAATGTACTTCCTCAGCAGTATTTTCAAAGTTATGGTTATCCACCAAATGTTTTCATTACTCATGTCATTATTAAGTTCATATCGTTGCAGGCAACACAGGAATACTTTGTATTATAAGCAATAAATTTTGCCTTTTTAAAGCACAGCACTGTTCTCATATGTTTATTAGGATTGTATTGAGTGAAGTTGCTCGTACTCAAAACAAAATACGAGCATTTTCAATTAGTCAAATGTTAAAACTTCAAGCAAGGAGTACAAGACAAAATAAAGAAATTTAGGAGTACAAAATGTTAGGAGATAGGTACCCTAGACAAAATAAGTTAGCGTAACTCACAATAATTTAATTAACAAAATTGAGTTAGGTTAAATATGTCATATCAATAAAACAGTTGCAGCCGCTCCTGTTATTTGTGGGTGGTATCAACTTTTAATTTTGCCATGGCTTGACCTATTAACCCTTTCGAGACTATCGCCGTAAATGTACGATTTTTATCTGCAGCTTAGCCGTACAGTTACATTTTTGGCTCTAAAAGTCACTTACCGTAGTCATACAGTTTTTAAACATTTGCATTCCAGTGGGACGATTGTCGTACATTTACGTCCCATGCACACACGTCGAATTATATGTGACCGTACTTGTACGATCTCTCGAAGCTCACACCCACATACTGGTACCCACAACGGATATGTAGTAATTTAGACGTGATGTAGACATGTAATGTAGACGTAACATTGCAAAAACGGTGTCCATACATGTACGATTTTTCATTTTGAAAACATTTTGAATGGAACATTAAATTTTTTATTGTGTGTTGAATAAAACGAAAGAAAATAGATATATATGCTTTCATATTTACAGTGGTTTATAAAAGCGTGCATTGCACAAATTGTTCGGGTGGTAGGCGTGGTTCTCTGGCGGCCGTCTCTAAAAGGTTAAACAACTAAGGAGCGGTTTATTAATTGGGAAAAAAAATCATAAATCGACAAATATGGTTACATTGCTTATAAAAGTGAGTTTTCCATGGAAACTAATTCCGAATTCCCCTCTCAATGAATCATATTTATTAACCATTTTCTTGACACCTTGTATAACTTTAGCATAATACTTGGTTTTGATTTTTACCAGAACACATTTTGTGTATTTAAATATTTTAGTAGCACTGATGTTTTTACTAATTGCGTTTCTAACATTATCCAAAAAAAATGTACAAATATTCTTATGACAATTATTATTACTTTGTATATTAAGTGATTTATTATTCATATATTGATGGCATGCAGCAGGCCACGTTTTTATTCTAGGAGGAATATCGTATCTATGTGATAAAGTAGTCTGTCAGACCAGCCTTGTTAATATTTAATGAGGTGAGTCCACGGGTTTGTATATTTGTGTTACACTTTGTGATTAATAAAATTTATCAAAGGGAAGTTTTTGTTTGATTTCAAATATATAGCTAGCAAAAATAACTATGATTTATGAACATTTTCTCAATGGTATTTATATTTAAGTTGCGTGAAATTCTCTTGAGGAGGGTATACCTTATTTGGGATGGTATTATATGAAAATTGGTGCAGATGCTATGTGCAGATCAACCAGTGGCGCCACCTGGTGGTATCTAAGTGCCCTGTTGGCGTGCGATAGACTGTGTTTAAACGAAATATTAAAAACTTAAAATTTTTCAATGTTCAACAAGGTAAGATAAGAGTCTATTTTATACAAGTCTATTATCTGTAATGAACTCCAAATTAAATAAAACTTTAATTTCAGCAAATCGAATTCGTACTTCCCATGGGCTTCAAAGCAGTTCATAATTCCATTTATTTTAGAAGTTTACTAGAGTGCTGCCGGCCCATTGGTAAAGCGTGTGCTTTGGGTATCGATGTTTGCGCGTTGGGTCCCGCAGCTTTTTAAATTTTTTTACTTAATCTATTCAGATTGCCGATAGAAAAATAAGATGCCAGCGCCAATGTGGTGAATTATCAAAATAATTTAGTATGCCTGTCAGTTTGGCTTTCTATGTTTTCATATGAGATTTTTTGTTTTTAAGAAGATATTATTTAGCTATTGTAAATAATATAAACTTTTTAAGAGTGATGACAGTATTTATAGACATTTTTCCTCACAATTCTGCAGTTCTGGGGAAATATGTTATAAAAGCAAGATTGCTTCTTAGGTTATCGTTTCCTTCGCCCTTCGTCGTTAGGTATCATTTTAGGTATTTAAATTAATAATCAAGTTTTTTTAAGAATATAACTTGGTAAGTCTCTTTTATTATAATTTTGTTATTAATTATATAAATACCAAGATACATATTTACATGTCCCTCAGAGTGAGGTTAGATTTCCTAAAATCATCTAATCTTTTATAATGTTGCCAATGATATACTTACCTGTAACTTTAGAAATATATAGAACAATGTCTATAAATATTGTTATCGCTCATAAAAAGTTGTTATTCACAATAACTTAAAGTTGACTTTTAATATATATGGTAGGTGCGTATCGCTTATATTCTGTTCCGAATGGACAACTATTAAAGATTTTTTCCGTTGCAATCGCATCACGAGAATATTTCATTTTATTCGCACATGAGGTTAGACAAAACACATGATATATGGCCAAAAATGAGCATGGGCTTATATAAACAGGACATGTTATGAGCATACCAATGTTTCAGAAAAGCGGCACCACAAGCGCTGGAGTTACCGACATTGCTTGCCACGCCTACGTGCACATAGCCTTCGAGGGGTAGTTTAATTCTATAGGGGTTGTTACTGTTGTTAGTTAAATTTACTCATTGTGATCTATTGGCAGTTGAGTAGTTCTTTGCTTTGTCTACCACCACCAAAAACCCATAACTTTTTTTTAAATTTTTTATATCATCATCTATATTTCATATAGATGATAGTGTTTTAAAATTAAAACCTAACCTACCTTTGGTACATTTTTCTAAACAAATTAAATTTAATTTGGAGGTAGGACAAATGTTCCACTTTTAGAACATTGACCAATTATTTTGCAGGAGATATATTCATTCTGGTAAGTGGAGTTAGAGCAAAACAATAATAATTGTGTGTAAATATTTATTATAAAAAATATATAATATTACTATAATAAGTAGTTTATTGTACTAAATCAAGAAAACTAAATTAAAGTACTGTAATCTTTCAGGACTGGAAATACTGCTCATAGGCTAAAATTTGTTTCAAAGTATACTTAGGTGAGGTAGGACAAAACAATACTTTTATATCGAAACAATTAATGGAGGAGGTAGTTAAACTCAGCTAAATATGGGAAACTTTTAAGTTTTTTTATGGGAGATAAAACAAAACAATATTAAACAACTGAAATATGTAAAAACCCTAAAATTAAATAAAAGTGGAGGTAGAACAAACCAATACGGGACCAACGATAACACAATTTTTTTTTATAAAACTCCTAAAATATAGGGTATTTGGTTAACTCAATGCACAAGATAAAAGCTGACTGAAAAAACAGGCATTTCTTTAACACCCTGTATAGTCACCCTACTTTTTTCTAACTTTATCTTAAAGTTAAATATTTGAGAAGAAAGCCAATAAAATTTCCCTTAAAATGATACCTATCTATATATTTTTAATAGTATCTTGGACAATATTAAGGTGTCCCAAAGAAAATTTTGTTGAGTATATTTTATAACATAAGCACTAAATAAAGCTAAAGTAAATGCAATTTCAAATTGGTATTTTAGAGGATTTTGACAAGTGAATATATCTGAATCAATAGAAGTGGAATGACCCGACCCCTCTTCTGCATTAATTTTCAAGGCGTTATAGAAGAACCAAAATTCCTTGTTTGGCAATTGATATCTAGTGTGTGGCAATGGCAATGAAAAAACTCAGGTTTTAATATGAATTAAGAATAACACATAACTTAAAAAAGTTCATACCATGCCCCTGTGATTAGTTTACAAACAAGATTATATCTGTGATTATATTAGCAAAATGTATGAATTAGCATACCTGATACCTACCTATATTAACCTAGGAAAATTGGATTTAACAAAACAAAACAATTCCAAACATGTGAAAGTCAGTGTAATATAATCTGGGAATATGTGCATTCCAGATTAGATTTTATTGTGCCAATCCTACAGTGTTCAAAATAGGTACCCTACCTACATGAATGAAAAAACTACCAACTATCCAACAGGTCACACTTCTAAAGCCAGTGATAAAGGTTCATATATAATTGCTAAAGCTAAGGTTTTAATATAAATTTTAATTCTTATCAGTGCTTATCATTAATCCTTCATTATTATATAAAAGAACATTTGTCATTATATTAAAAATCTTTGTTTTTAAATAAGTAACAATATTTATGTAGGTCGGTAGGTACCTAAAAAACTAGGTACATCTTTACTTTAAATCTGGTGTACTAGAGCCTAAATAATGCCTCAAATCCTGTACAGTGGATTTCACTAGTTTCACTTTGACATATTTAGATTTCAATCGTTGATGTGCGATATATCGATGGCAGCCCCCAAAACTGTAATAATAATTCCCTCCCTCGCGGCCTGTAATCCATAGCACGTCAATGGGTGGCACTTGATCAGCTGTCTCTGGATTTGAGAGGGTTTTCATTAAAGACCTTACCTTTTGCTCCTCCAACTCTGGTGGAAAGGGCCTTATTATCTCAGAAAATGGCATGTCATGCACTTCGGAGATTATGCCTGCATGAATACTCGTCATTTTGCTAAAACAATACAGACTAATTAGTTAAATTAACAGCATACTTTACAACGTCTTACCTCCAAAATCAATGCAATTACTAAAATCTAAAATAACCTTGATACAAGTCACGGCTATCTGCTCTACAGTTTATACCATACTCATACTACTATTACTACCATATTACTACTGAATAAAATATTGAACTGTTTGACAAATTAATGTTCTTTGATAATTATTGAATAAGTACCTAGGTAGGTGTTCAATATTTGAACTACTTATAACTTTTTAGTGAGTGGTTAACCATTTATTTGTCCGCATGACGATATTGATTGTAAAAACACAAGTAGCAAGTAGGCAATTATACTAATTATTTGCATATAAAACTAGGTATAGTATAATTATATTTTCTATACCTAATAAGAAAAAAGGTAAACTTCTAGTTTGGCATCATAAATTTTATTTTTCTATTAACGATAAGTTTCTAATTAGATTGTTTTATTTCAACCTCTTTATTGAAATTGAACCAATCGCAAACATCTCAAAATTACATTTTAAAAAAAATTATAGGTTGCAAAACTGATTGGTGATGTTTAATTATCTGATCTCAACCATGACTGGTTGAGTCATGGTTAATTTAATTCATCCGTAATTACCTACGAAATTACATTAAAATTCAAACAAACATGTACAACTTTTATTAGGAAAGCAGAAAATCATAGAAGTTCCTTCACCCTTCACCTTCTCCTTCATGTCGATCTGCATTCGTTTCCGTATATATGTCCAGACGGGACCTCCGTAAGGTAGAGGCCGGTCAAATAAAAAACATGACGTCACAAGACCGGTCCCGGTGATTTTACACTATTTTACATCAAGTCTATGAAGTACCATACCCCGGGATTCTATAAATCATTCACTACGTATTTCTCGGTATGGTAGGATAGAGATGTACAGAATGTGTAAGTTAGATACAGTAAGTAAGATCGGACGTGAATCAACGAATTCCGCATACAACCAATAGTGCGTTAAGGGTCATCCGCTGCTTGTAGTGCTTGTTTATTATACTCATAAAAAGTTTTGCTTTAGTAAAAAGTTCTATTTCAAAGTTGTAATAAAGTTAAAATAATATGTAATTGAATGTGTAAGTAAGACTCCTCAAATGTACCTACCTATTTAGTTCTTGGTGACAATTCGTAAAGTCGGTAGAGTCAGTAAAATAGATATCGGAAGGTGATTTGTTTTTGTTGTGTAGCGTGACTTATCGATATCTGTCAAATGGCCAATGCCGGCATAGTGGAAGCGACACCTTCGTTTTCTGTGTAAATTTTAAAAGTATGTTTCTTGTGTTATAAAAAACGTGTTAGTTAAAAATATACTTCACTACTTAAGGTAGGTCATTTACAATAAAATGCCATATAGATATTTGCTATTTTCTAGAAAAAAGTGGAAACAAAATAATAATCAGGTGTTTTAAAAAGTAAAATCTTAATATTTTCCATTATGGCTTCTAAATGTTGCGTACCTAAGTGCTCAAGCAATTACGATAGTACCAATCCTTATGTGTCCGTGTTTTCTTTTCCAAAAGATGAGGAAATTAAACAAATACTGATTAAAGCCATTTATAGAGAGTCGTCCTACAAAACATCCAGTAGTCTGTATTAGGTATTTTTCAGAGTCGTGTATTATAAAAATAGATAGAATGACTAGGGACGGTGGTTATATCTTGTAGGTTCCTAGAGAAAAATCAAAACTTACAAAAAACGCTATTCCTTAAATATTTAATCAGAAAAGTGAGGTTGACGACTATACTACTTGTTAAACACAGGCGCACTGAAATATGACTGAAATTCAGTTTTGGAGAGAAGATTTACCTTCGCTGGCAATATGCAACCTGCACATAATGATCGCGAGCGACTCTCTCGGTGAATCATACAAGTTTTCACTAGACAAAAAACTAGTTTGATGTTTGGTGTGATTACAAACTGTGGTGTGGTGCTGTGCAAAGAAGTGAAAGTGTTGTGTATGAAAACATAAATATTTACAACAGTTATTAGTGGAAATGGAAAGAAAAATAATATATTTTGGTTTCAAGCAAATTAGTTTCTCACATTTTTCCGCTGGGAACATAGAAAAGGGGAAAAATTGGTTGGTACCCACTTTTGTTAAGCAACACTATAAAAACTTGAGTAATAAAATGCATATAAAGAGAAAACATGAAATGAAATTACCAGTTTCTCTTCACTTTACTTAACCAAATATCTCGTCTTGTCCTTTCATGGGATCTACTAGGAAAAGTGTGTAAAATTTCACAGTGGCGTCAGTATTACCGTAATTATTTTTACAGCCCACTACACAACAATTGTCCAGAGTATGATGATCCGTACCGCAGAATTTAATAATTTAAGAGAATAATTATAATCTACAAAAGTCTATTCTGTCAAATTGCAAATTGACTAGCAAGAACTTACTGGAAACGCCGTTGGGAGCGCTGGAGTAAATTTCGCAGGTCGCCTATTGACGTGAGGGAAGATTTGAGGTTAGATATAAAGTGATATGTGATACGATATGACCTGAAGATGACTGAACAGACAACGATAGAACAATTGAAAGTTGAAATGACGCCTGTTGCGTGTTCCATTTATATTGCATTAAAGTTGAACCACAGATATATGTATATCTCTGAGAGTTGCACCGACAATACACAGAGAACGGTATGTCAGGCTGCCGAACCGAAATGGTCGGTCTTGCGCATGACATGTTCTGCGAGAGATTTTAGTCGCGCGAATCTCGCACAGTTGCATGTAAATACTGTTTAAGTATCTTCTCAAATTGAAGTTGCTAAGATTTTGTATTTTGTGTATACCTACACAGAGGTGCGTTACGCGTGTTTGTGAGTTTTCTCAAAAAAATTGATTGGCAACCCGTTTTTGCATCGTAACTCGCGTAGTTATAATGCAATCGACTTTACTAAATTTAAAGGTCTCTCCAAGCACTACAAAAAATGTTCTATAAATTGTTCCCAACGAATGCATCGATTTTCCGTTATTTAACGTTGAATACTTCGAACCAAGTTGTTGCAAAAATCCCTCGCACGTGATGTCACGCTAATGTACGCGCTGACATACCGTTCTTTGTGTATCGTGTGAACCGTAACCCATGGTTTTACCCCAGTGTTCGACAATGGTGTTTTTACAATTTTTACGAAGTAGCGGGAATTTCCATAAAATATTTATCCCTGATTGGTCAAACAATAGTCAAAATATATTTGCCTCAAATTTGGGGATTTATAGGATGTTGTCGGTACACTGATTTTTTCGGTGTTCTGTCGAATTTGTCGAGTGTGGTAAACAGAAATCAGAAATATTTGATGCTGTTTGGGTCAGATTTGTGAAGGATTAGTCAGATGCCTCTTAACTACGCGCGCGCATATTGCAACGGTGCCGTAGTAATTGATAGCTATGCGCATGCGTCAACATATAATTGAAATATTTATTTCATTAGATGTTTGCAAGAGCGCTTGTAGCCTAGTGGGCACAACTACTGCAGGTCCCGAGTTCGAATTGCACTGCTTCTGCTATTTTTTAATGTAATCACACGTGTATATGGCATAAGGTCTGCCAAGGAGAACCAGTTTTGTCAAAATTACTTTTCTCACGGGGTCGGCGGCAGACCAATTATTAAACATACGTGTACATGACGTATGGTCTGCTCAGGAGGACCAGTTGGTTTCCCAAGAATATTTTTATATTGTTACGTTATAGGAATATTGCCGCAAGGTTTGCTCGACTGACCAGAAAATAAAAATACGTGTACACGGCATAAAGTATGCCAAGGATCCATAATATGAACCATAATCTAAATCCATATGTAAAAAATATATTTTTAAATTAAAAATATATTCATATATTTCCCCCGTGATGTATTGAGAACATGCATGGCAACGTCGTGAGATTCTTACGCACGCGTGTCGCGTATAACGAAGATCGGCGTCTGACATATGAACGTATCATGTCAGATTCGGATTCGGCGTTTGTTGTTGATATCGTAAATTAATAAATCTGTTCTGCAATGGCTCCACAAAACAATAATGTAAGGACTTATGGCAGATCTAATAAAAATCGAGCGAATAATTCTGTAGAAGCAATTAACAAGCTTTTTGCTAGAAATAAGAAGGCCCAAAAAAAGAAAAAGAAGATTCTTATTAAAGAGTTGCCCCTAAGAACGGGCGTTGCATTGCTATCCGATGAATCTCTTCACGTTTCACTGGGAGATACATTTGACAAGGTGTTGAAAAGTGCTGCATTTAACAAGGTGAATATAAAATCACAAATATCTATAGTTAATTCTGATAGTGACGTTACTAAATCAATTAAACAAGTCAATAGTGTTCATAGCCCTATAATGACTAGACAAAGGAAGAAGACTGCATCTTTGAAAGAAATATCTCTGTACAAGTTGTGTGATAATAAGAGTGATTCTATTCCACATTTAAATGAACCTACTGTGGACAGAATAGATTTTAGTTTGGAGGTGGAAAAAGTTCGTCCGGTTATAGCTACATCTTTGAGTTATATCAAATTGCCCACTCATAAAGGAGGTGAAGTTTCAGACAATATTGCAAGGGATGATGGAAGTACAAGTAAAGCGGAAACATCGTTTGAGCCTTTTTTCTCTAGGACTTTTCGCGAAAAGCAAATGGTCCACTCTAGCACCCCTCTGATACCTATGCGCAGGAAAGAAAGAATTGTTAATCACACTATATCTCCCATTAGGAATACGACATTAGAAAAAGAGGCTAAAGGAAGTATGGTGAATGCAGATGTACATACGCCAAAGAATTCATTAACGCATATAATGCCAAGTAGAAGTGCGAGAAAAAGCAGCAGATTACCAAATGATGAAAGACTACAAGAATCTTCTAAAATGTTACATGAAAATGTCGAAAAAAACAAACTAAATGTACACAGTCAAACTAGTAAAATTGAAAGTGTAGGATATAGTGGAATTAATATTAGCGAGCTGTCAGAAGTAAAAATTAATTTGCCTAGTACGTGTAGCGCTAGCATAGATGCCGCTAGTGAGGTATCAGAAGCGGAAAAGGAACCAAGGAAGAATTTTATCACATTGCGAAAAAGGAAAATTTTAATAAAGAATGACGTGCAAGTGGGTAGGAGGTTCAGAAAAACAAAAGATGAAACCCAAAGCCAACTGTCTACAAGCTCAATGGGTGATGCTTTAATGGAGGATTCAACGAGTGTAGAAAGTTTTATAACGGCGAGTCTGAAGGACTTTAGCAATTTTGAAAACAAAATGAATGGAGTGTCAACCTACAAGTCTGACGACAACACGCATAACTTGAACGATTTTGAATCATTTGAGGCTCGGAACAGAGACTTAATAAATTTAACTGATTTCACACAAGCTAGAAAGAACACTTCTACTAATTTCATTACAAAAAGGCACAGAAGATTGACCGACTCTTACCTGGTATCTGTTAAAAAAACAAGAATCCCAGAAAACACAAGTAGAAGATCTGCACGATATTTGTCATTTCACGGACGTAGAGCAGTTAAAAGCGATGGGATATTGCCTCAAGAAGCAGTTGTGATGCTAACGCAGATTGACTCTCGTTTATTTACCGATCACAAGATCAGACCAAGTAGAAATGTAGATGTGAATAATCAAACTAAAGATCCATCTATGGTTGGTAATAGTTCAGATGTAGAACAAAGTTACGAGAATTCGCACATAGAACTTAAAAATCTTGTGGTAAATCTCACGAGACCGGCAGTAGGACTAAGACCGTTTAGTGTAATTCCAGAAAAAGGTTTAGGTTCTCAATATAATTCAGTAGAGGACCAAAGTGAATTGCTCTTTCAGAATTCTTTCGCAACCAGTGACTGTTCTGTAAACCAAACTCCTCGCCAACCCCAAACTAGTATTAAAAGAATAAGACGTAGTGCGTCTGTGCCTAAAGAAATGTTTTTGCATGAAACCCGTAATTTGTATTTAGACAATGTGTGCCAAGATGAAAGTAGAGTAAACGTTAGTTCTTTATTGGATGAAAATGTTGCCAACAATAATAAAAACTTTGAATGCGGAAGGTTTAATCACCTGGCAGATGATTTTGAAAAGTATTATACCCGTGTTACTGCACAACTAACTTTCTCTGAAGATAGTGCCATTCCCGTAATAAACCAGAACGATGTAATGGTTGATAAAGTGAATGATTCCGAATCATTTCCAAATGCGATTAGACAGTCAAACAGCCTTTTAACAATCTGTGACAATACGTACGACAGGGCATTAGGTAGAAATTCTGGGGATGCAGTAAACAGTGTCGAGTTTCAAGAAGATAAATTTGAAGAGTCCTTTGAGCACAAGCTGGATGTATCCGAAGGGGATTTTAGTGATACTTCAAATGAAAATATCAGTGCATGTAACGTTAATAGAGAGAGGGACATTGAAGATAGCAATTTAATGTTCTCTGTTAACGTGACAAACAAATCCAAGTCGCCGTCAGGTAGAAATAAGTCAACTGCGGCAACAATACAGAACGGAGACAAAAAATCACATGTAAGGAACCAAGTAAACAAAGAACTGGTAGTGAAACTGACAAAATTCCCTTGGCCGACGAATGTTAACAATAGTGTACTGGGTCCTTCCTCAAATTCACCTGTGATAGACTTGACTGATTTACCAGACGATGTGAAACCGATAATTGGTAATAGAAGCAGTAATGTATATAGTGAACATAATAGGAGCTCCGACATAATCGAGAGTTCCGTGTTAGAGTGCAATGATGAGGACACTGATGGCTTCAGAATACCAACTATGACTAATTTTAAGCGTCGCCACTCCAAGACTATGCTCCTGAAAGCCGGCAAACTGTTTCGGAGGTCCTTATCAATGTTCAAGAGGAACAGCATGGTGCTGGACGTCATAAACGATCAAGCATGTAAAGTTACTTCAAACGGTAAGTTTTATTTCCACTGACATTTTGGTGGCCTCAATAGTTCATTTTAGGGAGCTACTGTAATTGTAGTAAATGCAGGCTGGCGAGAACATCCAGACGTTTATCAAGCCGGAGGTATTCCACTAGAATCGTACCTGCCTCTCCAATATTCAATTCCCAACGAGAAGCATCCGTTCTAGAGAATTATGCACACAATAACAGTAAGTTTTGATTTTCAGTTTAGATGAGTACTCATGTTTTAATCAACCCCAATAAAAAAGTAGTAGATAGGTAATCAGCACTGAAGACAATTTAATAATAGTAGTGACCTACGTAGACGATTAAAACTGATTGAGTTTTAATTGTCTCGGGATGATACCTAGTTGGATGGCAAACTGCGCATCGACGTAAGTATAAGCATTTTGGTGTCGTGGAAACTCAGTCGTCAGTGCTATCCTACCAGGTCAACTTCCAGCCTTCGCCAGGTACAGTGGCGAGCAGTTGAGAGTAAACGATTTTTGTTTCCTATTGTGTTCTGATCCTCTCAAATGATGTCTTATGTTGACACTTGACACCTTATTAATTTCTATTGATTATTTTACTTGTTTCATATTACAGTTTTGTTATTTTAAGTACAAAAATTTATGTTTGCTTGTGGTATTTATATTTATTACGTAGTACGTGGCTGTGTTTCATTAGTTGTCATTGTGTTTGTCAGGTAGACACTACTCAAACTAAACCTCAAATTTTCAAGTGAGTTTTACAAAGGCCAAATATAAGGAAATCTGGCACAAGAGTCGTGCACTTTCAACTGCTCGCCACTGTACAGTGCTGGCCCTTTGAAGATGGACAACTCTTATAAGCAAATTGTCTATAATTGGCCTTTGTGAAGCTGACTTGAAAATGTCAGGTTGAAATCGCCTGTCACTATGTCAAATTTGACGTGTGTCTATTATACCTACCAGCTCTAATGAGCAAAACAACAAACCCCAACGTGGCATATTGAATTACCAAGCAAATTCACTAATGACGCTGCCATATAAAAACTTGGCGACGCGGAACTCGAGATGATGAGGCTTCAAAGGGCCATATGCACTGTCATAAGCATCACTAAAAACAAAAATTGAGGGGCCAAATTAGCTTTAAACCCGCATAATTCACTTTGGAAGATAACTAGGAGACTAAAAAACACCCGAGATGCCAAACCTGCCCTCTTAGACCAACAAGGACAGGCATACTTGACAGACAGAGAGAAATCGAATTTATTAGCTAGTCAGTATGAAAATGTGCACATTCAGAATGGACAAAACAATGACGAACATGACCATATTGAAAATGAAATAAACCGAATTATAAACCAGAATTTTCATATTAATAGACAAGACTACCAAAATCTAATAACAAAACCCTTGGGGATTGAGTCTTTGATTAAAACTTTACCAAACAACACAACAAGGGCCCAGGTAGGGACGGCGTTGAATGTTGTCTGTTCAGGATATTACTACGTTATACATACGTTTTAGTATGACTTTCTCCACTAGTTTGGATATAGATGAAAGCAAGGATATGGGACCATCGCTGCTAGCAGTTTTAGCATTCTTGTTCGCCTTCAGAATAGGTATTATCACAGCACTTTTCCACTCCCGTGGCCAGTGCTATATTCGCAGTATCGTGGAAGGAAGGGCATTGTACAGCTCCTTTACATTGTTAACACGATTCTGCGAATATAGCACTGGCCACAAGAATATAGCCTAGCCCTTCAATTGCCACGCTGGGGTACGTGATACGTATTATCCGTGGACATTTACGCTGTTCTTTAATTATGAAATGAACTGTTTGAATTGGTTAGATTTGAGGTTAGATACCTATAAACTGATATGTGTCATATCCCATGACGGAACGATGGAATTGAAATTACGCATTACGCGTGTTCAATTCACATTGCACTAGAGACCAGAGACCCAGAGACAACAAATCTCTGCTAGAGACTATATTTATAAAGTTGCACTTCCCAGTTTTTTGTTGCTCTCGGGGTGCGCACTAGCACTAGCCAAGTTTTTCCACGTAGAAAACGCTATTAGGCTTGCTAATTGACCATAAATAATGTATAACAGATTAATATTATTACATACGGATGCATTCTGGCATTCTTTTTACCTACCTTACAAATAGGTAGGTATCTCAATAATTCAATGACTCAGCAGCCGTGATGAGGACGATGACGATATCCCTTCCATTTGCTACATTCGTCATCTTACCACAGCATAAATTTTACTTTACTCATGTTTAATTATTGTATATTTGTCTAACTATTCCAAATTCCAAGTAATAATAATCAGTTCTTGAAATTTAAATCATCTTTACCAGCCAATCACGCGACTGCGTTATGAATTGGGTTGCTCCAGTACAGGCCGGAATGTAATGCATGAAGATTTGAGGTGACTACAATTTTATAAAATAAATAAATAAGGGGTATATATTATAATTATATATTTTATATACATTATTCATTATACATATGTGAAAATAAAGCAGAAGCATTATTAGAAGCTTAATCACCTAATTTTCATTTTCTTTAATATTCATTTTTAATTTTACATTTTCCTAAAAGAAATATTTATACTTCAATTTGTGTTATTGTAAATATACACTCCTTTGGTAGGTACTTACTTTTATAGAAAATTGTAGTTGATGAAGTGATGAGGTAAAGTAGTATTAGTACTTATTTCTTGGTTTTCCCCAATTGCATTGTTTTCTGAAGTTGACGTATTTCCATTCTTGATGATCGAAAAAATTAGGAGAAATCACGTTTTTTCTTAATGATTTTTCAATATAGCCTTCACCTGCAGTCGAGGAACACCAACTTCCATGTCATGAGTAAGAAATACCCCTCCCTCCGCCTTTGACCAATATAGATGGTGAAGATCGCTTTAAGTGGTTCCCTCCAGTATATTATTTAGGATTTTTTAGGTCAGATATTCAGTTGTACCACATATTGTTGCCCCACTTATATTGTGACAACCTACAACGTTTCAGGTATTACCATTTTTGTTGTTGATACGTTAATTAGACATAATATTCTGTACATATAGGATGTCAAATTTCATGATTCACAAATTTGAAATTTATTAATAATCCAACAATGTAACGTGAATGACAATAAGATAAGGTGGCCATTGCATAATATACACCGTAATAATAATACCTATAATATACACCAACTTTGATGTTTACATTTTTCCTGTTTCTTTAGTTATAAATAGAATAATAATTATTAATCTTGAATCGTCGTTTTATAGATCTATTATTAAAAGTTCCATCATTTCACTTGCAATTTAAATTAGGTCGCACGTGAAAATAGCATAATGTCTGCGCTTGTTTTCCGGCCTGTATGGTGGCTGTCATGTTGAGTTAAGTTGTTATGGCATTGGCAAGCATTGGTCGCGTTACGGGGTACGGGAGGGAAAAATACGCAGTACGGCGCGGAACGTTCAAGGTTCCGTACTTCTAGTGATTCACGTGCATATCAAAAGGCGTTTTTGATATATACCTTATAAATTAATTGTGCAATTAAATTATTGCTCTTCAAAGCGAGAGTGCGGTTCATACGTCAAACAATCGTTGCATGCATCTGTGTACGGAAATTCCCCGTTTCAATTCGAAGTGTATGTGTATTACTACGTATGAATCTCTATCAGGTTATGTGTCAGATCAGATTCTCGAAGATAATTTGGAAAATAGCATTAGAAGTTTATCGTTAAGCAAGAGGAAGTCGTCCATTATCCAAAATCCAGCGCCTGTCACTGCTAGGGAGCTTGTTCTGAGAAGATGTGGACAAACGGAGTCTCAGCCGTTCGAGGAATGCTATCCCAAAGGGTAAGCGTCTTTTTTGTTCTGTGTGTTGTGGTGTTGACTGTTTGTAGCAGGAAGTATCACGCGATGGCGGTGTTTACATTTTCAATTCAAACGTGTTATTTTAACAGGCAAAATTTTGTTTAGAGCTATAAACTTTCCCCAAAGTAATTAAGTATTCACTTTCATTTTTACAAACCTTAACCGTAAACGTTCCTACACGTCGTTAATAATTGACAGGTTAAACGTTTGTTATTAATTGACAGGTTCTTGCAAGTTCCCAGAAATATTTCACATGTTTGTGTAAATGAATACTACATTTCCCTTTTTAAAGTATTAATATTTTTTATCAATAGACAATAGAGATAAATTTGTAGCCTTGGCTGTAGGTGAAGGCTGTGAAGTAGGAAGTTATGAGTTATTGCAAAGTTTGGAAAAAAAATTGTAAGTTTTTTCTCCAAACAATGTCAAAAACAATGCTTTCAGTCCTGAATATACTTGTCAGTTTGGTCGTTTAAATTAAGTCTATCTAAAATAGGTTACTTCCTTCCGCATTATGCAATGTTTTACAATTATTGTTAATAAAAGGGGTAGATAGTACAAAGGGTTTGGATTTAAAAACAATGCTACACAATGGAAAGGCAAACAAGGTAAACTAGCATTTCTTTTTCTATCAATTTCTAATTGTTTGTTATTGTTGTTGAGGCTATTTGTCATTTGGTAATGTTCACTAAACCAAACAAGGATAATCTCACTCTTTGTTTATATGTTTACATTATTAGATACATTAACTAGGTCAATATTATATCTACTAGAACATACTGAACATTGATGTTGAAGTAAATTTTTTACATGATTCTGGGATTAGGTATGCTCTCATTAAAGAAGTGGATGGTGGGAATATTTATTATTTCGCGCGCCCGAATGCCCCTCTTAAAATACCCTCTTTGTGTTGCTCCTGATGTTTGGGCTATAAATAAATACAAATAACCTGTTATTTAAGATTTTATAGATGGGTTTTTAGTGCTAAATTCAGTTTAGAGGAAATAAATGAGAGTGACTCATAGCTTTTCAATGGCCAAGACGAAGACAGTGGGTTTGTTTAAACTGTAGAATACGAGGACAGCGGGTATGTGTCACACTCATTTATTTCTGAAACCGAGTATAGGATTAAAACGTTACCGAACAGCTTTTTACTATGATATGTTTAATTTTATCTTTATAATTAGGATTTTGTATTTTGTGTTTCAGCATGCTTCAGAATTGTCAGAAAATCGGGGAGGGCGTGTACGGGGAAGTGTTCCTCTTCAAAAACCCAAATGGCGGAACATCAGTCATGAAAGTGATTCCCATAGAAGGAGGCCTAATAGTTAATGGCGAGAGGCAGAAGAAGTTTGAAGAAATTCTCTCTGAAATTACCATAGCACTGTATGTTTCTATGGGATACTTTAAGGGAATGGGCATGTTAAAAGTATTTTTTTTGCAGGGAACTCAGTAATTTAAGAAACAACAAACAAAACAAAACCAGCGTGTTTTCAGAGGTGCAGAAAATCCAGTGCGTCCGCGGTGCTTACCCCACGAAACTTCTGTACCTGTGGGACCTGTACGACGAGACACGTGGGTCTGAGAATGACTCCCCCGAGGTATTTGGAGAGGATCAGCTTTACATTGTGCTGCAGCTGGCCAATGGGGGGCTAGACTTGGAGGCATTTATCTTCAACAATGCCTTGCAAGCATACGCAATGTTTCAGCAGGTGAGTGAGAGTTTGGTAACGTTCGGGCTCGGTTTTATATGCGTGCTTGTAGGTCGCATGTGCCCTAGCGGTAGCCGAAGAAGAGCTGCAATTTGAGCACCGGGATCTGCACTGGGGCAACGTTCTCTTGTCCGCAGTGGACAAAAACTCCAAGGTCACCTTCAGACTGGACGGGAAGAACTATGAAATTATGACGAAAGGCGTGGAGGTGGCCATAATCGATTTTACCCTGTCAAGGATCGAGTGCGATGGTGTGGTGATCTTCAACGACCTAAGTCTCGATCCTGACCTATTCACTGCCGAAGGCGACTACCAATTTGAAATTTACAAGCTGATGCAGAAGAAAAATGGGTGAGCATCTTTGTCTATTCTTGTACTTATCCAGCGTATTTATATCTTCTTTTACACTCACATTTAGCTAAAGGCGGTTTTATTGATGTTAAACTGTGAATGTTTGTTTTACGGGTTAAAAAGACAAAGCATATAGTTTTGGATCTATAAAATCGCTTTTAGCTAAATGTTGTTATGATATACAAATATAGTTTGTAGCCTCGAAATATGAGACATATAAACCCGAGCAAGAAACCCTCATTACATCGATCTCTTGACACGTGCTATCGCATTTTTAACGGCGTTGTCAAGTTTAACCGATTTCTAAGAATTTAAGGAAAAACAAATGATTTTATATACATCGACCATCACATTATGACATTATCATGTAGTGCTATGAAACTGGCTTTATATCAGGGTTTTAATGGTGCGGGATCTGGCTAGGAAAATTAATCTCTCCTGGTAATATTTAGATATACTTTAATTGATGTTTAAATATAGATGCTCCACGCAAATTGTTACGATAACCACAAAAAATACTAAAAAGCTAAAAGAAAAGGACAATTAACATACACCACATTATTTAAACTTAAGGCCGCTCTGACCTAAAAGACCGGGCGGAATAACTAACAGAGAGAAACTCTGTTCGTTTGTCTTTCACCACAGAGCTCTTTCAACTTCTTACTTAGTTTGCGTAAGTATAATAGTCTGGACACAATGCTATTAATCCACCTTATCTGATCGTGTTTATTTCTCTGAACACTTTTTCCATAGGCCGGTGGTTTTTTGGCCGGCAGGAAATAAACGCAAATAAGCTAACCCATACACACACTGTTGGGCTAGCTGGTAAGTACAGTTAAGTGTAAGCTAGAGCACTACCGATGTTTCGTTCTGCCACAGTAGTATAACAAAATATTGTTCACACTATATGCCTTTTGTCATATAACACAATTGGATTGTGAATGTGATGCAGAATAAGAACGTTTCCCATTCAAATATTACGGATCCATTTTTCACGTCCTCAGCCGTGTCACATCGGTATCATTGATATTTATTTGGAAGCCTAATTGCCTAATACCATCGTTTTTTTTACCCACTTTACCACAATTACGTTTTGTGGTAAAGTGGGGTCAACAATAATTCTTGAAATAGAAGTAATACAGTTATTCTTTAATTTAGTGTATTATTTTGATGGGTTTTCTGTTAAAATTGATTACTTATTAGTATTCTATCAAAACATAACTTGTTGAATTAAAGCGCCTTCATGGTGACGATTTTAGCTTGCTGTAAGAAAAGTTATACTGCCCCGATCTCCCATTGTGGCAATTGTGGGTATCCTTTGAAATTTTTTTGTCTCATATTTCTATGTTACAAACAGTACATATTACCGCTAGCCTTCAGAAATGACCCGCATTTCTTTTCATGCGCTACTTTCTCTTTCAGGAATAATTGGCAGCGCTTTGAGCCCTATTCCAACGTACTATGGCTGCATTACACGCTGGATAAAGCGATCACAGCCCTGCGTTACAAAAACATACAAACGAAGGTACACAAGGAGTACTTGGGCAAAATAAAGCAGCTTAAGAACTCCCTTCTGCAATACAACAGCGTGAAGGAATTTGTACAAAGCAACTTTTAAATTTATCGTTATTTAATCTAGTTGAGAGCGAGATTTTGTACAAATCTTCAGTGCAAAATTAATTGAAATTTTTGGTTTCTGACTAGTTTACGTAAAAAAATTATATATAATTTTGAGGCACATTTTTATGTAAGTTTAGAGGTTTTATTATGTTATTTACTTAATCACAAAGGGTGGTGGTTTCATGCTGACCGCTACCGTTTACAAGTTATATTAAAACAAAATACCGACAGTGTGCCATCATCCAGCAAGGTCGAGCAAAAAAATGTGTACAGTTTGCGGGTGATAGCGTGCTTGACGGAATGGCACAGCTTTGGCAGAAATTCAACATAGCAATAACTTTTAATGTTTAATTTTTGTAAGGTTCTATCTCTGTTTGGGATTTATAAAAGTTTTTATCTGTAATTTGATGAGATATCAGCAGTAACAGCAAAACGGGCCTCTATAGCGCTGATCCATTCCCTTATCAGCTTTTTATCACTTACATAGAGTTGTTCTACAAAAATGTTATTGTACCTACTTTTATACAGAAATAAAGTTTATATATTAATAAGGATTTTATTTTTTCTCTTCAATCTCCATGATTGGATAGGATTCCTTTATTCTGATCACAGAATTTGTAATCTATTAATCTATACATAACCACTGTTACTTTTGCTACTGCTGTAACCAGAGGTGCTTTCCAATTTCCGATGAACATATAATATTGGGACCGTGTAGCTGCTGGGTGTAAATTCTGAAGGACGTTGGGCATGACATTCTAGAAACCCTTAAGGTGCTTGGGTCACTTGTAAACCCCAAAAAGGGAGAAAAAAACCTACTCGGCCCAAACGAAAACGAAGGTGGCTTCCACCTGGTGATGTATTGTACGGATGCTATTGGATGCATAATGGATGGTAATGGGCTGCAGGATGTCCTTAGCACCATTTATGCAAGACAGTCTACAGAAAAGATGCTGATGGGCACGCATATTCAAGAGCTGTTAGGGGTCATATTTTAGTTCACCTGGCACTGGCAAGAACTGTATTATCAACAATGAAATTCATTACTGACGACAAGAATCAGGCAATATTGGATATGCTGAATGATATACGAGCTCCAAATATTTCACAATTCCTCGACCAACCAGCGCTCCAATTTTGTATTGAGGCTAAATTTAGTCTTTCAAAATGACTGAATTTGAAAATTGGATCTGCAAAACGTGAAATTTTATTCTCTACAACTTTTATTCTATGGGTTTTTTCATTAGGAGTTTCTGTGTCAAAGATATGTGGTCTTGGAAAGTCGCAAAATGTAAGTTTACACCGAAATGAGAAAATCTCTCGGTTTCTAACTTTTGATCTCGGCTATACCACTGAACCGAATTTGAAGGTTTGGATGTTTGTCCGACGCAGAATTTAACTCTCCTCAGCATTGGATAGGATGACATTTTCCGTCCGACGCACGGTTTTCCAGCTACCAGCAAAACCTGAAAAAGAGTAAAAATATCGTACTTTCCCCAACGGTGCGGCTCCCAAGAATATAGCCGCACCGTACCCTTAACTGATCACGCTGTAAATATATATTTTTGGCACACAACTGTGGGAACATTTTTTTGTTATTGGATTTTGCTCATACAGTAGGGGTTCTTCCTTTATCCAAAAAATTTTTCTGCCAAATCTAATGTAGCTTAAAAAGTAGTTAATTTAATGCAGGGGTTCCCTAAGTGTGCACCGTAGAGAGTAAAGAGGGGCGCCCTGAGTGCTCCTGTTGACCATTCCCCGGAATTTAACTTAGGTATTTGCGGCTACAAAATAAATATTTCAAATTGCACGCCCTGCATATGTTGCTCACTCGCAGATAAGTACTTACGCTCGGAAACCGACAATACCCCGTCCTCCCACATCTTGACCCGCCCGCGATCCGACTAGTTTTGATTGTGTCACTTTGCTTCATGTTTGTGTTACAGCTTGTGTTGTCGTCAATGTGGAGCAAGAAATGAGTATAGCGGAAGGTCTCTCTTCTGTGCTAGCGGTGTCAAGCCTTTTTTAATCCCATGCTTTGAAAAAATGTGTGCAGAATACCAAGCTCACACGTCACATTGATTAAAGTGCCATTGTGTTTTATTATCAATTTTTCCTAAATAATAAATGTATTCTTGTGTGTCAATGTAGATATAAAAATTCAGCTTCATGTAGTATTATTTTGCCCTATTTAGACTAGTTAGGGTGCCAAGACAAAACACTAAACATGTAAGTGCGCCGCGAACTGAAAAAATTAGGGAACCCCTGATTTAATGTGTTCAATCATGTTTAGCTTTTAATCAAAATATACCCCTACAACTCGGATGCCATCAGCATGCTTTAAATTATTACTATTAATTGTGTAAGTTTTTAACAAATTTTTAGATATAAATATATTGCTGAATAGATCACAATTTCCATTTTCAAATAAATCGTTAAATTGTCCCTCAGTTAGTATAAGGGAAATTAAGTATGTAGTTACTTTTATTTAGTTTATTTACAGTTTTACGCTTACTAATTTAGTTATTTACAACAGTTATTTACGCTAACTTATTACTTCACTATTCTTCGACTACCAAATGTTAATATGGTCCAATACATGAGGCAAAAAATGAAAAACAGGGAGGGGAAGATTATTCTTGATAGCCTATCGACTTCCTTCCACATAATTTTTTCTTTATCCTTATCCTGGAAAAACATTTAAAATATATTATAAGCACTATGTAGGTATCTATATATTGGAAAATTACGGGATCGGGATACTAAGAGATCCAAAAATATAGTTGTTTTAAGGAAATATATACTCACTGTTTTCCAGTAAAGTTTTATGAATCTATCATTTGCCATGTTCTTGTACTTGAAATGGTGGATGTATTTTGGTGATGGGGGGTTTGTCCATGGGGTGATGGTAGTTGTCTAAATATTGTAGTTTCAAAAGAAGTTTTTAGTTTTGTATTTGTAGTTTACAATAATTATAGAATAGATTTTTAAAGTGTAGGCGATAATTATAATTTAAGATTCAAATTTTCAACCTGTCAAATGAGAGTAATGCAGTTGTCATTTGGGTGACACACAGAGTGTGACATATATTTCCACATTCCGTTGGAACATATTTTAGTGTGTAGTTGTTCTTGGTGTGTAGTGTAGGAATGACAAGAATTGCGTTGTCTGATGTTTGTGCTTATGATTTGTGTTACGAAATTTTAAGTTTAAGAAGAAAATAAACGACACAACAAAATGTTATCAAATAAACCATATTTGTCATTTATATTATCCGTGGTTCCGAAATAGTGTGGAGTGATTCATCACCACCATATGGACTGCTCAGGGAGATGAGGGACGAAGGGAAATTCCATAGGTGTATCATTTTCGAGGAGGCATTTTTTATCATTTTCAGTTCTCCTCCTCTCAAAATCGGTCGCTTACGATTGGAATTATTGGTTTTAGAACCACTACTACTCGCATTCGTCGCTTCCATCGCATAAAAAAACTAAACACTCGCGTATAACACAATATTATAGTTAATTTATATCGCGAATCAACCATACATAAGACAAAATGAAACGCCACTGTCGCGCCAAAACATACATGCATGAAACAGCGCATGCGTCAATATATACAAGGAAATCCCGCGTCTTTACCTTTGACCAATCAAATTTAATTTAATTTAGAACAGCCTAAAACCCACCAATGAGAGCGGTAGACCCGGTTACTAATGAGTTCTGCCCACCATTTCTATAGTGTACACAAATTTGCACACTAAAGAAATTCTGTGATATCCATTGCAAATAGGCACACCGCTCAATTGTGATGGTGGTGTGATATTACGTATGAATCACTCCACACTATTTCGGAACCAGGGTATAGAAATATTTTAATTGTCTCCACAAAAGTAAATTTTAATTGTTTTGTAATTATACTGCGTGGATGAATGCCCATTTTTCCTTAGCGATATAATGGCTTAAAAATGTTCACTATAACCCTGCTTACCTGAGGCAACACTGCTTGTTCCTTTTCTTTCAGTTTAAGTGCTGTATATTTCCCTTGTAATACTTTAACTATGACAAATTCCCCCAGAGAGGAGAACACTGATACCATGCAACCAGCCATCCACAAATCCAATGCCTTAAAACAAAAAATAATGATGATTTCTTCCCCTAAATCAACCAACAGAAGCCACTTAAGGTTGGGATTTTGTACAGTGGGAGGCAATAGATGCATTTATTTTGCTTAACTATAAATAGTTAAAAAGCTACATATGATCTGATAGTTAAATTCGTTTCAGATACTAGATATTAGTGACGATTATAATATAAGTAAGTAAGTTTTGTCCTAAAATTTTCTTATAAACCTGTGTTGTGGTTGTTCAATGAAAATAATGTGTTTTCAACAATAAAAATGCATATTTATTATTGCGAAACCACACCACAGCACAGGCTTTTAAGAAAATTTTGGGTCAAAAAATATATTATAATCATCACTAATTTGATTGTCAGATCTTATGTAGCTTTGGGGGCGTCCATAAATTATACGTAGTGTTTTTTTAAATTTCCTGTCCCTCCCTCCCCCCCTGGTGAGATGTCGTGAGATTTTATTCAACCCCCTTCCCCATCCCCCAATCTCACGTGAGATTTTTCAAAATGTGGGTAAAACATTTACAAGAATAAACAAAGCAGGTTGGAACCTGTCCGTGTGTCGCTGCCACTCAGCTCGTACGCTCTCGTTCATCGAGTAGCGCGTTCGGCTGACAGTGGCGCGAAAACAAAGGACGGGCTACACTGTACCGTAAATTCAGATTAAATTGAGCTATTTGGTATAAAACAAATATGATGGTTTGACAGTCAGTAGATGTATAACGTCGAAGTATGAATGAAATTATTTTCTTTCGAACGAATTATAGTGAATGATCTTAATCGTATTACGATTACGCTTAAGATTATATCTTAAGCATGTACAATCTGGATTAAATGGGCCAAAATAGTATAATTTTTTTTTTGTTTCAATCAGAAAAAAAATTGCGTGATATTTGCCGAGACCCCCCCTCTCTCCAACGTTAGATGAGATTTGACTCGACCCCCTCCCCCCCTTAAACATCTTACGTAATTCATGGATGCCCCCTTTTTAATTATTTATAATTAACAAAAATAAATGTATCTATTTTCCCCTCAGTCTATAAAATCGCGTCCATAATATACAACTTCTCCACTCATTCCTAGTCTGTACGTTACGCAACAGAATATAGTCCAATCGTACCTTAACATATGCTACGGCAGGTATATCTGACCTCAAACCCGTGAACATTGTTACCAAAGTCAACAGACAGGTTACTAATAGGGTTACTCTCGCAGGGATGGCATCCAAGTCTAACCAAAAACTGAACCATGAAAGAACCACAACAAGGGTTGATGGGGCGAAAGTTTGTATTAAATGGTGACCGATTTGCCTTTCAAATCGAAAATAGACCACCAACCTTGAGAAATTTCCTACAAAATATTACCAAATTAATAATACTTTAATAAACGTGATTGGTGCGAATTTTGTAGTTCTAAAAACATACCACTTTTTTCAGCTGTGTAAGCACATGTTTCTGACAACTGCAGCGGGAGTATATTATACTGTAGGAGCTTTAATTCTGGGCTCAAACTAACCCCAGAGCCCGACCACTGCAATAACATTTTATTGCTATTATATGAAACTGTAACACACCACAAAATCTTTCAAAGTAATTTTATAATTGTATGATTCAAGTATTTGGAATGGGATACAAAAACTGTTTGATTACTCACAACTCTCAACAGTGATTGGACATAACTGGGTGTCCATGGGGTAATGCTGGAACTCCATCTGACAAGCCACTATGGCGTGCATCCTTGCGGCATACCTGATGGTTTTGTTCCTAAATAACGTGACGGAGGAGAACTTGTGAGTCAGAGTTGCAATTTCTGCAAATGTGTATTGGTAAACGCACGGTTAAATAATAGAGGCAATTAATTTTTTACCAACTACTTTGGAATTTAAGAAATACAGATCCGGTTGCCATAGATTTTCGAAATAATTTGAGGGTAGCGTAATAGAATCGTCTCCATACTCAAACATTTCCTCCGGAATTTTTATCCTTGCATCCTGCCACTCTTGCTTAAGAAACATATCCATGCTACAAATTAGTTTGTAAGTATGTCGCAAGTGTTTTTTTCCATATTTAGATACCGAAAATCCATGTCTTCGACATTTATTGAGTTTATATCAACAACTCGCATGCTGAAATCTACCTCAATGGGTTGTCCACGCTTAGTAGGAGGCCTAATTTCTAAAATCAAGTTTAGATATTAAATAAATAACTTCGAGAACTAAGAAGCATCTACTTACCTTTTATGTAATGTTCTGGGATGATATTCTTTGTTTTGTTGTGTGAATCTGGATTTCTGGGCTTTGGTACGAGCGCATGGCCACCCAGAACAAGAGAGTTTCTAAAAACATGAATAATATCTACATAAATACTGTCTTTACATTGTTAACACTTTTATGGGCTTACATTTGTATATTGAAACAATAATTGTAGGTATATTGAAACTTCACTTGTTGTATAAATAACATCCAATTTTAACATATGTAAGTTGATTATTATTCAATGCGTATTAGTAAATAAAATACTGAAAAGTTTTTTTTAATAAAGCAATGCGTTATTCACCAGTGATTTAAATGTTTATTTATTTAAATTGTAGCTTAAAGTACCTAGTTTATTTTATTTAAATTTGATAAAATTTTGTATACAACTCGAACGTTTTAATCCTGCATTATGTATAAGCCTGACATATTTTGACACATTTGAGGCTTTTATGTCTATGATTCTTCTATATTGTCAATGTAATTAATGTATTATTTGCATTTCTGTTTAGAATAATAGTCAGTTATAAGTGTACAAATTATATAGTCCAAGAAATTAGTTTAGTTTCATCGTTCATCTATATATAGTTTTGTTAGCTTCAAAATTTTGACAAGACAACTGTGCGCCTTTTGTTCAATTTTATTCTTCATTATTTGAAAATAATGTTTTTATTATACTAATCAGAGCGCAAAAATGCCTTGTTGTGCAGCAGTAACTGCAAAAGGGGATTTTTATTGAAACTTTTTCCCAGAGTCCCACTGTCCCAGCAAGGAGAAAATAATAGGTTATCAAAACGAAAAGAGATCAATGGAAACCTACAGATTTTTCGTTTGTGTGTGGTAGAAATGTTTAAAGTACAGTCAGGTGCAGTTTATTTTTATAGTTAAGTATATATTACTTTGGGTGACATGCATAAAAATAAGTACCCACGTGCTATTTATTGTAACATTTGTCATTTTCTATTTTTAGTATATCTACTAAGTATATCTACTGTCAAACTAAGAACGAAATATATTTTAATAGTTTGATGTTGGTAGCTGAGGATGCATGATGCATGTGAACGTTTTCTTGATTCCTCCTGCTGCTCGTGATAAGTAGTCAAACAAACACAACGCACGAACAGTAAATTGTATTTATAAAGGTTCAATAATAAATATATCTTCTGTGATCTCGTAATATTACGATTGATTTCTACAACAACAAAACAGTTATCAGCTTTTCAAAAATGACAATATTTTGGATTAAATGTTTTCTTACGTGTTACATATGTATTTCCATAGTTACGAAAACAAGATCGATTAGTGCCTTTATTATTGCATTTGAAGTAAGCCTCAACATGGC